>LNAC01000023.1:6583816-6686903 GCA_002007465.1 Ailurus styani | reverse complement strand
CCCGCCCCCACCACCTCCTCCATTTTCAGACAAGGTAACTGGTTGTGTTGGGGGCAGTTTTAAGGATTTTGGACAACTAAATAATTATTTCTATGAGATGCTCCAGTAACCTTAAGTCTTAAAAAAATGGAGCATGAATAAGTAAGTGTTACTTGAAAAGTCTGTCTCTTAGTATTGCCAATATGTGGCCTACCGTTAATAATCAGAAGCCTTTCCTTTTGGCCAAAATTATCTGTGCATGTAGGTGAACAGGGCTCATGATATGCAGAAATGCAGGGAAATGCTTCCAGTCCAACACTCCAGAGCAATTCCTTTGAAGAATTTGAAGACCCATAAACACTGAGAATCAAGCTAGCTTAAATCGAAAGTTAAGGCACCTGTATGGATGGAGTGCGTATATGCAAATGTGGGCGTAGCATGTGTTCATTTCACTGTGGAGGTATAATTACTAATGTCATCCATTTGAAAGTCCATGACTGAGGATTTCAGGGGCTTCTTGGATTTCCCCAACTATAAGCATAGTCTGGGTTAAGCTTGCAATTTTGAATGTGCCTTAAAGCTGAAATGAAGACCTTGTCATTGATTTGCTGTGGACATTTAGCACACCAGCCCTGTATCGGCCTGAGATAGAAAGCCAGGCTTATTAGGCACTCCTATATATAAGATTTTGTATTAATGACAAATATCATAATATCCCCATAGTATAATTATCGATTTTCTGAAGCTTATGCAGAATTAACAACCCAGCCTCCAATTGTCTCTCAGAACAGGGCACGAAAAGTTCACATATTTTGTAAATTAAAATCAATATTTTCAATCTCTCCTAAAGGTAATTTTCCTAATTTAGTGGACTTTTCCCTAACATTTATTTTCTCTTTAATTATAAAATGGCAGGTTATTGATTTTCGTATATAACCTCTTGACGCCCTGAGTTCATTTTTATTGCTAACGCGAGGTGGGGGTGGGGAGGGCAGGAGCACCTCTTAATGAGGATCTTTAATTACTAGCTGAACAGTATTAATTAGCTTTGATAAATTATGACGCACACTTTCCCTCGTGCACACATTCCAGGGGAAGCATTTAGAAAGCTGTTATGAAAGGCCTTTCATTTCGGGTGGTTTCTCTGAACTCTTACTGAGTCCTACCCAGAAGAATCCTTACCCAACACCAGAAGCAGATACGAATAAATCAACATATCCCACAAACCCACGTAAATCTTCTCCAAAGACGAGTGGGTATTTTCCTACAAAGCTACACAGCATTGATTATTTTGCCTACATCTAATCATCTTCAGGCTCCTTGGGCTTATTCTCAAGATAAATGTTTGATAAGTCAATTAAGGAAATGTCCAGGTGGATCTCAAAGCCAGTGTCTTAGACCATTCCATTTCAGACTTTTTAAAAAAACTGAAGGCAATAAATAGAAGTACAGTATCGGCAAATATCTGTTCCCAGTAGCGTGCTTCAAGTTACTTAGTATAATTAGAAATAGAGTCTCTAAGAATTTCAATGAGGAGGCCTCAAAGGGGGTTCTTACAGTTCCCCCATCATTGTGAGATGTTCCATTGCCATCTAATAAACAGATTAAAAGAAACAGTGTTGTCTTTTAGGGAGAATCACGATAGCTAGCCAATGAAACTGTTGATTGAAAGCAAGCACCTTTAATCTTCATACATAAGTAAAACAAAATAAAAATAAATAACAGAAGGTTATACACAGTTGTCGACACGGGACTGACAAATGGCAAATCCATCCGTTTCTCAATTGCCGGTACGATGGCTGCAGAGCTCACCCACGCTCTATATCACATCTGCCAACTCATTTCTGTGATTAAATATTCCATCAGTAGGGCTATAAGACGGCAAAGCTTAACAAGATTCATAAGATGCACCACTTGAACACACATAACTCACTTCTGTGGTTGGAGAGCACCCCGCCTGCAAAGGAAAATTGGAATTGAGGTAAATTACTCCGCGAGTCATGATCAGTAGGGAAAGGAAAAGATCTACCAATGCAATGCAGATCTAAGATATAGTTAGGCCCCCATGACAACAAACACACAATTCAAGTCAAAAGTAGAGGATGCAGAGTAAATCAACTTGAGAACCTTGACAATGGTAATGAACAGTAGTCTGGCGACACTTTTATGATTAGTGGGGATTTTTTCAGTCGGGGGAAGAAGATGGGGGTCCTTAATTGGATTTTCCTTCTGAAAATAAACATTTCTGGTTTCGGAGGGTTGGGGGGAGTACTAAAAGAAGGATACCTGGCTGCAAAGTCACATATGAAAGGTGGTCGGGTCTTAAAACTAGATTAGCCTGGGGTTACAGGGTGGATCAGGTAAGGTAATGAGTGTAAAAGAACTTTGCAGACTGTAAAGTAAAACAGAACTATGAAATCAGTGTGATGACTGAAGTCAGTTGGATTGGTTATGTCCACCTCAGTAAAAACCTGGCCACGGACCACAGGCCTTGATAGCTGGCTGGGTGATGGGAGAGTGGATTGGGATCTCAATATAAAGTTTAAAAATGAAGAGGATGGATGTAGCACTCTGTGATTGCTTATCTCAAAAGGGCAGCTGTATTTGACCTTGGATTACCCGTACAGAGGTATTGGTTTTCTATGGGCTTGTGGCCACTGTGAACCATGATTCATCTAAGAATTGAGTCAAAGGAAGGTAGATGTCGGTCTCCTTCCCAGTCGCTCCCCCCATTTCACTTCACTGAGTCCATTACAGTTAAGAGAATGACCTTTGGCCACACTTTTGGGTGGACTTCCTTCCATTTCCCTTCCTGCAGTTTGGATACAATAGCATCTGAGAAAGAGTAAGACCGTCAGAACCTGGGGTGACTGGGGTCCCTGACACAGGCTGCCTTCCTTTCATCGGCCACCATCCTAGTCTTGGGGTGGGGCTTGCGATGATGTGCCCAAATCCTGGGTACAAAGCATGCATCTAGGGTGACTACCTTAGCATCCTGAAAGAATGTACTGTGGGCTGCAGGGTACTTAACTACCACTCAGAGCCCCTCAGAGCCGCAAGTATTTAGGCTGTCTTCGTGGCTCTAACACAGCCCATGTCCACCCAGAGGACCAGCTTCGACTAGACCCAGAGCGATGGCTCCTCCTGAACAGTGACCTTTGGCTCTACAGCGTTTTGTATAATTTACACAACTGCCAGATTCAAGTGCAGTGCACTTCAGTGAACTGGAACCGAAGAGTCCAGATTTAAGTCCCCAAGCAAAGGATTTTCAGCCTAGAAACGTTCCACTTCAAAGACTTTATCTCGTACATCTGTTTAACTTCGCCTCCCCTTTTGGTTGCAATTCACTTTCCTTCCCTCTTCTCCATTCCCCATCTGTCTTATCAGATTTCACTCCATCCCAGCCCACATTTGGCCTTAATTTTTATCTGTGTCCTTCCCTGCCCCACGGAAGAAATGCAGCTCAGCTTTGATGGAACCTGTGGGGGATTTTGATCTTCAAATAGGATCAGAACTTGATTATGTGCTAAAAACTGCACCACCTCAATAAATTAGTTCCCATTCTATTGCATGGAAAGTCTACCAAGGAGAGGTCCCCCGATCAGGAAGCGACAGGACAGCCCTTGTAGGAGAAACCCCACCTCTGCCGTGTGGGAGAAAGACGAGGTTCGAGGATCTGGCTTTGGATCAGTCTCTTAGAGAAAGTTCTGGGCTGCCATCACTCACGCATGAGCAACTTAAAACATCAGCAACAATAAGGCACTCTGGGTGCTGACTCTGTGCCAGGCACTGTGCAAAACGCTTTGCATCTCCTCGAATCCTCATAAAAATGTTACACCAGTCTCTTCATTATAGAAATTATGAAACCAAGACTTTCTGGAGAGTTTATCTCCTCCCTCACATCATAGAACTAGGATGTGAAAAATCGGGTTTTTTATATAAGCATCTTTTTTCTAACCTCAGAGCCCACGCTTTCCATCACCTTGCTTTGCAGCTTCCTCAGTAGGACTAGACTGGGACATGCCCACCATGTCTTCTATCCTTGAGGTCGTAGAGGATAAAGATAATTAATAAAAATATCTTTGTAGGTAATATTACCTGCTGCATGCCAGACTCCGTGTTGGGATCATTGCATGTTCACAGAGATTATAACTTTGGAGGATAAGTGTCATTTTCCTCATTTTGCAGATAAATGAGGAATCTGGTGATATTATGTTGCGCTAGGTTGCTGACTTCAGAAGTTCAAGAGCTGGGTCCAAAGGCAAATCTCTGTGATTCCAAAACCCATTCCATTTTATTACAAGTTACTTCCCGCACACAGGCTTTAGTTAATCCAATATCTTGGATTAATGGTTCTTAACTGGGAGTAATTCTACACCCCAGGGGAATTGGGCAACCTCTGGAGACATTTGTCATTGTCACATGTTGGGGGGGGCATGGGGTTGTTCACTACTGGTGTCTGAAGGCTGGAGGCCGAGACATCCCACAATGCACAGGGCAGCCCCCAACACAGAGAACAATCTGGCTTAAAATGTTGATAATGCTGGCGTTGAGACTTGAGCTCCTGCTCAAGATGGATAAGCATCTGTAGATACCAAAGGCAATTCAAGAACTTTAAGAGAGACATTCACCCAAATGCTTCCTCTTCTGGGCATTACTCTGATTTTTGACTCCAGAAGGGAAACGCATAAATCTTGATTTTATGCTGCAGACCTGTGTCAGGGCCCCCAAGACCATCCTCCATCTCTGTATTTGGTTGGATGTGCTCCTGGGACCTAGAAAGGCTCTTAGTCACAGTTCTGATTTATTACAAAGCGATACAGATTAAAAATCAGCAAAGGGGAGGAGCACGGGAGGTGGAATCCAGAAGAAACCAGGAAGAAGCCTCTGAGCGTACCCTCCAGGTGGAAGTATACACTGTGTTTAACTTTACCGGCAATGGTGTCTCACGACACACACGGTGTCACCAGACAGGAGTCAGTCTGCTTTCTCAGAGGTGGTCACAGGGACGCAGAGCCCCCATGTGACAGATCTCAACTATTCAAACCTTAGGCCAAAGAGCAAAAGTAAGCCTTCACCATAAATTACGTTGCCACCGTAAACTATCTCATCAGACTGGCGACGTATGGCCCAAGGCCTCAGGGATCCAAAAATAGTTATATCAGGTAGAATATTCCAAGGGTTTAGAACTCATCTGTCAGGAGCTGTCCAAGGGCCGGTCCTGAAGACAAACCTTCCGGAGGAATATTCAGGGTTTGAGCAGCCCAGACCTACTGAGTTAACCCTTTCCTGCACAACAGAAGACGAAGGAGGAAGAGAAGGAGAAGAAGCAGAGGAAAAGGAGCTTGCAAGCTCAGAACATCTGTATATACACACACATTAGTGGTCATGATGGTAGAGGAGGAGGAGGAGGGTGGTATAAGACAAGACATAGGACTGTGTTGGTTGGTTCTAGGAGAAAAGATCAAGCTGGATTCCGTTATGAAAGAGAAAAAAAAATGTGTGCATTTTTCACTTCGAGCAGAGATCTGCAAATTTTGGTAAAGGGCCAGTATGTGAACAGATGCAGCCGTGTGGGCCTACAGTCTCCCCCACCCGCTCACCGCTGCCACTCTAGTGCAGGAGTAACCACAGACAGTGTGTACATGAGTGCACATGGCTGTGTCCCCATAAAACTTTAAGGACACAGACATTTAAATTTCATATAATTTTCATGGGTCATGAAATAGTTGTCCTCATCCCATCCCCAGCTGTGTAAAAATGTGAAAGTCACCGCCCTCTTTCACTGTTCCTGGCTTAGAGAGTCCAGGTTTGCTAAGCACAAAGCCACTGGCTTACACCCTGGGGAGGTTTTGTTTTGTTTTGTTTTGTTTTTTAAGCATTGTGCTGTTGTAGCAATTACACAATCCTGCATGAACCCGTGAGCTTCGCTGCTTGTCATTGTGCCGCACCATGCTCGTCAAGGAAGGGCCACAGAGAGAGAGGCTGTGTATAAAGTTGCACGTATCGATGGCTTCTGTTGATTCTGTTCATTCATCCTTTAGCCCAGAGTTACAGTGCTGAAGGCCTATGAAGCGCCAGGCTCGGCGCACACCCTGGGGGGGCGAGCACCTCTTCCCTCGAGAATCCTTTAGAGCGTTGAAGGATCCAGACAGACCAACGTAGTGTATAATAAACGATGATACCTGCCTGCCAGAACACTGAAAAACAAACAACCCTCTCTGTATTAAGAGGCCGGGGTACTAATTGGGTTTTGAGGGATAAGTTAAGAGTTCTCCTGGGAAGACAATGAAGAAAGATCTTTGTAGGGGTGAGTAAGGAGGAGTTTGGCAGAGTCCAAAGGAGTTTCTCAATCTTTACCTTCAGAATCCATTGAGAAGTACTAAAAAAACCAAAAACCAAAACAAAACAGAATACAGATGCTTGATCTTCACTGGATCTAGAAATTTCTGAGGCAAATCAGTTTTCCCCCAAGGCTGAGAAATTCCAATCTGTTGAGATCAGAGGGTACCTTTAAGAGAAAAGTTGCAAAGGCCCTGACAATGTGGTATAGAGGAATGCGGATTCTGGACTTCACCCTTTGAGTGGTAGGCAACCATTAAAAACTGATAAAAAATAAGACTTAAAAAGTAAAACAGACAAGAACACCCAGTCATGAATTAGTGTGTGTGTCTGCACCTGAAACAGTTAATGGTCTTATCGGGGGGACTCTTCCAGATATGTGAGCCCAGTCCTGAAAGACTGAAAGAGTTGTAGAACTAAATCAGCAATTTCTCACCCGCCCCGGAGATCGGGCCCCTGACAGACCCCAGGACCAAACCACTGCCCAACACCCACGATCCAGCTGGTGGTGTCCTGACCTCTTCCTAGGAAAACAAATTACCAGAGACTTTAAAAATGACACGATTTCATTTTTTTTTTTTTAAACATTTTAACTTGTGTCGCCATTCTAGTATGAACCATTTTGTTTGGACGGTCTTATACGTCCCACTTGTAGCGTTCTTTTCAAAATTTATAGTTCAGCCTTATTAGCCCAACCAATTAAGTTGTGTGTAAATAAAGACAAGTTGGCCAAATATTCTTTAATACCCTGTATGTTAATTATATGCAGATACTCCTTCTCTGAGTATCCAGTGACATTGTCTTTTTAAAAACGTAGCGTGGGAAGACCAACACACAACTAGCAAAATCCTACTTCAGTTAATTACATTGGTGACAGTTAATGCATTTCTAGAACTTTTGTGGACCTGTTACAACCCATTACGGTCGAAATATTGGTTTATGAAAAAGTAATAAAGCCAGTGGAATTTGGGACCCGGCATCTGCATTAGCTGTTCACACCGAAAGAATCAGCCAGAATTAATTATGCCGCATGCTACATTCTAATGAGTTTTTCATTAAACAGGATACCATTATGGAAACTAAACAAGGATTATTCAGAGAATAATGCCAAAGGCTGGTTTTTTTTTTTTTTGGTTGTTTTTTGTTTTTTGGAGGAGATTAAATTAGTTGATGAGTTACACATTTAAACCCGACGTGGAGGTTAATCGATGCACACTTATCATTGTATGAAACCCAGTACCATTTTAAAAACACGAACACCCCAATATCACTGATATTTCCTCTGGGGAAAAAAGATGAGTCTATTTGTGCATTTCTAGTGTTTGTTTGATGTACACGATATTGTAAAGTCTGGAACCTTCCGTATTAATTCCCTGTCACTTTTGAAAACCAGTTTCGCCAGCTGAAATATTCTATTTGCTTTCAGCCCACGGTGTGTGTGTGTGTGTGTGTGTGTGTGTGTGTGTGTGTGTGTGTGTTTGTGGTGTGGGAAGCATGTTTAAACAAATGTATCTGATTACTCTTTGGGAGATTCAAAGTCAAGGTATATTTTCTGCTCTTACCAAAAGAGTGGAGTCACGAGTTTAAACCTAATCTCGGATATATAGGAGGGGGGTCAAGATGAAACTCTGCCCCCATTCCACAAATAGTTCCAGTCCCTTCTAAAATGCAGCTCTGTACTAGGAGGGGGCCCAAGGGAAGCCCGTCGGGAGGGATTTTTGGACTCCTTAGTATCTCAGAGGTCCCTAGGAAGAAGAGAGAGAGGGAGGAAGGCATCCTGGGCTCTTTACAGAGATTTGTAAGCTCCACAGATTTTAGCTAAAGCACAATTTCTGTTTTTGGTTGTTTTGTTGTTGTTGTTTTTTCCATCCTTCATACTTTGCAAAATAAAATACTTTAATGAGCTTGGAGATAAATGTGCAGTTGGAGGGAACACATCTCAGTTAGAGGGAGCAGCACCTTCTCCCTGTCACCCTGCATGGCCCTGCCACGTGGGAAAGCGACCCCAAATCCATGTGGCTCCATCCCCTGATTCGTCAAGAGAAGCCAGACATCTGTCTTGTGACATTAAACTCCCCCCCCCCCAGTTTAAATGTTGGCAATTAATTCCCAACTTTAAAATGTTCTGCATTAAATCTGTTCTGTTTAGCCTTCTGTCCAGGACGTGGCCAAACCCGACAGCTCAGGAGCTGTTGCTCTCCCATTCTTCAAGGACCAATGGAACAAAATAAATCCCTAAAGTGCTATATGTCGAGAATCCAAAAAATAATAGTAGTTAATAGCCCATTATTATTATTCTCAAGATCACTTATTACTGACAAATTGTCAACCCCTCCCATGTAACAGATCTGATCCCTACAACAATCCTCAGTGAAGTAGATTTTGGTTTTTGTCCCCATCTTACAGATGTGAAAGCCAAGTCAAGGTCCTTAACTGACTTGGCCAAGGTCAAAGAAACTTAGTCACTGAGGTCAGAGCATAAAACCTCAGGGTAAAAGTTCCCCAAACCCACACTTTTTCAGTGGCACTGTCAGACCTTGAGAGTTCCCTATTTTTTCCTCTCTCTGTGTTTCCTTCCTGCCTGTCTCATTGAGATCTTGCAAGTGGGATTTTCTTATCTCTAGAAGATACGTCCTGCCCAGAGGCTTCCTCAGTGGGATTTAAAACCCTATCACAGATCACGAGGCTCTAGCCAAACATCCTTAGCCTGGAAGAGTGGGGCATTTCCAGCCAGAAGGCAACTGAGGAACTGTTCGAAGTGGCTTTAGTGCAAATGGTGTTGGTTGGTGGATATTTATCACTCCACGGCTGGAGAGGATGTTTAAACACCTCAAGACCAAGTATCACCATAAATAAGCTGATGCAGCTCCGTGAGTGAGTCTGAGTTTTGGAGTCACACCAGGCTGGCTCGGATTTCAGTTTTGTCTCATCTTTTTCTCTCTCTGGGCCTTATTTTCCTTGTGGGTTTGCTAAGAAAAAAAAAAATCACAATATGTGTACAGTGTACCTGGTTCAGTACCTGAAACTCAGTGGCATCTTAATGGTCACTCCCATTAATATTAGCTGTAACTCGATGTTATTTATGTAGTCCATCCTTAGGATTTTACTGTGGCTAGAGCATGGACATCCCCTGGGAGCTGATTGGAAATGCAGATTCTCATGCCCCACACCAGGCCTGCTAGATGAGAATGTTCATTTTAGAAGGGTCCCCAGGTAATTCAATGGCTATTAGAATTTTAGAAACAAAGGCTTTAGAGTAGCCCTTACCTAAATACTAACAGCCGCAAACCTGAAGGAGATAAAACGCATTTCCATTGTTTTTCTTGTAGTTAAATTGCTTGCTTTCCACCAATACCTTATGGGACAATCTTTTTTCTAGTGGTTTTATTATCTTGAACCACAATGAATTAGAAAGAGACTTTGGGCAAGCATTCAAAGAACGTGTCTTTCAGTTTTTGGGGGTTGTTTTTAACGAAAAAAAATGAAATAAATTTTTGCAAGTATTAATAAAACGATACCCTCTGGAATAATTCGTGACAGCTTCCCAGGGCAGAGCTAATGCTATCCTGACAATCACTGTTGGTATCTTCCAAACAGAAAGGGGCCATTAGAACAGGGGTCAGCAGACCTTTTCTGTAAAGGTCGAGATAGTGAATATTTTAGCCTTTGTGGGCAGTAAGGTCTCTGTTGTAAATACTCAGCTCCGTCTTACAACATAAAAGCAGTCATAAATAATATGTAAATGAACAAGTGTGCCTCCGTTCCAGTAACTCTTTATAGATACTGAAATTTGAATTTTATGTGATTTTTCACTTTGTCACCAAGTATTACTTTTCTATTGATTGCTTTTCAACCAGATAAAAATGGAAAAAACAGTCTTAGATCACAGGCCGTACAAAAAAAGGGGGAGGCTGGATTCATCTGAAAGACTGTAGTTTGCATACACCGGATTTGGAAGATTAGCCTTCAATCCATGGGTCCCAGGGATCTGTTTGGTTTGATCTGCATTCAGCACCTTAATATTTCTATCTGTGTGACCTTGGGCAAGATTCTAAAACTCCATCTGTCTCAGGATCCTCTTGTATTATGTAGATGTAATGATAGTACCTGTCTTACAGGGTGAAGAGTAGGGAATAGTCCAAATTAAACACTGAATCAGTTTGCTTGGCGCTTTTTAGGTAATTAGTAAGCAATTTTTGGAATTGCTGCTGTTGATGTGTTTAGTATCATACTGAGTCAATTGAATCCCTATTAGTTGAAATTTGGGAGGTGGAAGAATCAGAGTTGTTCAAGTAAGTCATTACATTTTTTTAAACAACAAATAATCAGGGAGAATGCTGTAGAGAGATTCTTTGTAGTATTCCTGCAACTTTTTTTGGATAGTCTGAAATTACGTCAAAAAAGAAAAAAGGAGAAAAAACCCCACAAAATCATGTATTTTTCTTTAACTGCTATGAAAATCAAAACTTGCTTCATAAAGTGAAGTGAGAGATTATTTACACTCTATAGAGATTTACTTCAGGGCTCCTTTAAATATGGAAATCCCCTGGCACAATTAAAACATGATCTACTTTATAAGAATTAAATATACATCCAACGTTTTTCTGCAACATCTGTGCCTCAATGGAAATACCTCTGTATTTAAAGCTCGACCATAACCCTTCAGAGAGGCTCATCTTTCAGGCATGTATAAAAGCATTAAGTATTAGCTGTGAAAATATTCTTACATGGATTTGCTCAACGCCAGTCTATGTTCGAAAATGCGTAACCGCAAAAAGCATCCACAACCCATGAGGGCTTTGGATAAATGTGTCCAGTGGAAGCAGTAACCTTCATGGGCAGGGAGTAGCTCACGGCAGCCTCCCAGACCTCTGTGTGATGCCTTCTTGTATGGCCCTCACGTAGTGCAGTGCCTCACTGATCCTCAGGGCAGCGCTCATTCGGAGGTTAGCAGGAATATTAGTCTGCTAGGGCCGCCATGACCAAGCAGCACAGGTTGGGGGCCTTATACAACAGAAATGTATTTTCTCACAGATGTGGAGGCTAGAAGTCCAAGTTCAAGGGGTCAGCAGGGTCGGTTCCTT
This sequence comes from Ailurus styani, assembly GCA_002007465.1. Taxonomy (NCBI): domain Eukaryota; kingdom Metazoa; phylum Chordata; class Mammalia; order Carnivora; family Ailuridae; genus Ailurus; species Ailurus styani. The sequence continues at coordinate 6,675,498 of LNAC01000023.1, read as the reverse complement.
CAGAGGCTTCTCTCCTTGACTTGTAGATGGCTGTCTTCTCTCTGAGTCCTCAGTGGTCTTCCCTCTGTGTCTCTGTCGTAATTTACTCTTCTTATAAGAACACCAGCCGGATGGAATCAGGGTCCACCCTCATGGCCTAACTTTAACCTAATTACCTCTCTAAAGATCCTGTCTCCATATACAGTCACATCCCGTACCGGGGGTTAGGACTTCAGTGTATGTATGAATGTGGGGCGTATCCACTTCCGTCCAGAATAGTGGGGCAGGACTGGGTAGGCTCTGTTTTGGATGGGAAACCAAGAGCGGCCTTGCTAGGATCATGCCGCTGGTGATCTGTACCTTCTTTACCAGCCCACTCTCCAGAGACTTTTTTTTTTTTTTTAAGATTTTATTTATTTACTTGACACAGAGAGAGATCACAAGTAGGCAGAGAGGCAGGCAGAGAGAGAGGAGGAAGCAGGCTCCCTGCTGAGCAGAGAGCCCGATGGGGGCTCGATCCCAGGACCCTGAGATCATGACCTGAGCCGAAGGCAGAGGCTTTAACCCACTGAGCCACCCAGGTGCCCCCCCTCCAGAGACTTTGACAGAATAGTTAGGACTGGGAGTTACTCTTCATGTTTGAAATGCTACAAAGGAAAGGCAAAATTTGTTGCTGTACAAAATAGCAACGATAAAAAGTGAGTAAGCTCTACCTCTTTGCCCACAGAAGTACTCAAACTGGATATAGTCACATTTTTACTTTTCTTCGGAAAGATGGGGAGATGCCCTTGGGCCTGGATTAATCTAAGTGCATCCAAACCAGGACAGTCACCTGGGTTGCTGCTCAGAAATGCGGATTTCTGACCAGCTGAGTCACACTCTTTAGGGGTAGAGACTCTGAAGGCATTCCATTTCAGTTCTCCCCAGTGGATTCTTAAAGTCTCACAGGCTTTGAAAACCTCCCTTGTTAGGAAGTTAGAACTCACAGCATTGGGGTTTGGGGGACCGGCTCTCCTCCAGTGTTTCTCAAAGTGTGGTCCCCTGACAACATGAAAGTTTGTTGAAAATGCAAGTTCTCAGCTCCATCCCGGACCCACGGAATCAGTCCGAAACTCTGGGAGTGGGACCCAGCATTCTGTGTGGAACAAATCCCCCAGGTGGTGCTGGTGACGCAGGTGATTGCACGAACCCTTAGGGCACGGAGGGCAGCCCTTTCTGAAAGTACCGCTCCTATGAAGAAGACTTTTGCAAGTTTCTCCTATACTGAAGGGTGTCCCTTTGTCGCCAGCTCAGAGCTTGTTCTTTCAATGATGAGCAAAGTTTTCCTGGTTTTATTCTGACTTAAAAATACATTTTAAAAATCATCCTGTAACAGTGGAAGCAAGAAAGAGTCATTGATAAAATGAGTCATGTTCTAGGAGCCTAGATAGCTTTGTGTCTCACCCAGAATTTGCCTCTGACTGATGATAAGGCTTTTCGTAAACCATAGCCTTATTCTGTGCCATTTTCCCCATCTCTAAAGAGGGATTAATACTCTCGGACCCTTCTTATTAGGGAGGAACAAATGCAGTATAAAATCATGTGGGGAAATATTGAATAACAATTTCTCTTTTTTTTGTATAAAATGAAAGTACTCTTTTTCCTAGTGATTACTATTACTATGAAACTTTTTTGTTATGACTGCACTATGTAACAGAAATATGGAAGAGACATTTTGCCAGTCATAACAGTCCTATTTCATAAAAAGCGTGCCAAAGTACTTGTTAATTTTTTTGATCTCGGCAAGCCAAGTAAATCACCATAGGGTCTCCGATTTGGGGGTCAGTGCAGACTCATTCCTTTGTTCCTTGTGTACATATCTGTTCCTGAACATACTAAAAAAGACAGTGTGTCATTCCTTTCAAGGGAACAGGGGGCTCAGCGGCCGTGCCCCAGAACCCACACGGTGCCCGGCACTTGACAGAGACCAATACACACTTGCGGAACGAACGGCGGCCCTCGCAGGCCCCCTCTTCTTGGATGAGCACTTACCACAGAGTAGCTCAGTGATGGCCTCCTATATCCATTCACCATTTGCCTGTGGGATTTTTCCTCTCAGCCCTCTTTGCAGTCACCCGGCCTAGTGACACTGGGAAAGCTGGACCCCAGCAAAGGGCTCTGTTTGCTGGCAACTCCGGATCAGCGCACAGGTGCCTGAAGAGGCTCACATAGCACCTGACCCTGCAGAACTTTCCGCAGCAGGGGTTCCGAAATCCCTGTTGACTCTCAGAAAATTCATAAAGTGTGGTGGGTTTTCTTTGTGCCTTTAATTTTTTTTTCTTCCATTTCAGTAGCAATAAGAGCATTCTTCTTTTTTTTTTTTTTTAAGATTTTATTTATTTATTTCACAGAGGGAGAGATCACAAGGAGGCAGAGAGGCAAGCAGAGAAAGAGGGGGAAGCAGGCTCCCCGCCGAGCAGGGAGCCCGATGTGGGCCTCGATCCCAGGACCCTGGGATCATGACCTGAGCCGAAGGCAGAGGCTTTAACCCACTGAGCCACCCAGGCGCCCTGAGAGCATTCTTCTCCTAGTGTTCTAACTCATCTTCATCTTGGAGCTAAGGAAGTGAGTCAGCCACTCCCAGTTGCTAGGCAGTGGGGTGCTTCTTTGACATGTTTTTTTCCCTTCTTTCTTTTTTCTTTTCTGTGTGTGTGTGTGTGTGTAATTCAGAAAATACAGGACGGACCTAGTCATTCACCCTGGGCTGGCTTGCAGCTCTGCCTCTTCGGTACTAAAATGGAAGAACAGACATTCAAAAGAGCCTCTCTCTTCTTCCTTTCCCTCTTGCATTCTAATTTTATTTCCTGCAAGTGCAACGTGGCTGCTGGGCCAAAACCCTCTGGTTCCCCCCCCCCCCCCCCGCCTCTCAGCTGAGGTCCCTGGACCCACTGGGATGAAGGAGGACAAAGACGTGACTCCTGACCTCTTGGAGTTGACAGCACCCATGGGAAGACACTCACTCGATAGATTATTACAGTTTAGAAAAGCAGAATAGAGATGCTGGACTTGGCAGGTGGAGGCAGATAGATGTGGTTTCTAGGAGGAGAAGTCATAGCTGAGTCTGGAAGGGAATGATCTAGGGGGAGGGGCAGGGCTTCCAGGGAGAAGGGTTATCCTCCATAAAGGCAGAAGTGTGCAAATGTACCATTGTTCCAGTTGATATGAGTCCAATTTCCTCACCTAAGAGTTGGCAGCTGAGTACAAAGTTTGGGTGCTTCCTCTCTCCTGTCTGTGATAGGAATCACCCCTTTGAGGCTTCTTCCTGCCCCTTCAGGGGCCAGGAATGATCCCTAGAGCTGTGGGGAGTCTCCAGTTGAAAGGGTTGGGTTGCCCCATCTGCACATCGACCTTGGCTCACCCTCTCGCAGCTGGAGGATTCCCGATCCTGCCCGGGAGTGGCCTCATCGATGTCATGCCGGAATTTGGGATGCTGACGAGAGTGTGACAGACTTTTAAAGGCTCTGATTATTTCAAAGTTTCAGTGTGCCACGTGCAGCCAGTTCCTACCAGACGTAGATATGAGCTACTCAGATTTCATGTGAAGTTGCAGGAGTCAACCTTAGAAGAACCAGAGAAGAGGAGGAAGCAAGTGAATCCCATAGAGAGGGCTCATACCTGCACTTGGACTCCAGGCAAGCACATCCCCAGCAATCAACAAGAGGCAGAAGGCGGCACCCTCCAGAACAATTGGCTGGGCCAAGCACTATTTTTAGCCAAGGAAATAGAAATGAAGAGGTCTTTACAAACATGAGAACTTAATCATATTCGTTAATCCTTCCGAGAGTCAGGTATTTTGTTAGGGGCTGGAAATAGATGAGTCTGGTTTGGCTCTGACCCAAGGGGGCTCATTGTGGCTGAGATCGATATGTAAATGAAAAGTTGCAGTAGAGTGTGATGAAGGATCTGCTAGGGAGATTTTTTTTTTTTTAAGTGTAACGGGAGCATAGTAGGGGGGGTGATCCATTAGCTCCCGGGGACTGGGAAAAGAGGCAACTTCTAAAAGACACAGTAGGAATTGCAGTGGGGCATTTCTTTAAAAGTAAACCCCGTGAAATTCCCAACATTCAACCCTATTTGACATAAAAAGGTCCATTTTATGGTTTAACCTAACAGTAGGAGCAGGAATGGCATGGAGATTTCATCCTGTCCACCAACTCTAATCAAACAGTAGCAACTGCCTAGAAGCTGTGTTAAGAATGATTCTGAGGATTCCAGGATAAATAGGAAAGGACACTTGGAAATTGATGAATGGTCTGTCCTGGCTAGGGAATGGTGGCTAGTGGTATAGATTGAACGCAGTTTCCATCTTTAAATTACAAGGAGGAAAGCCCCCTTTCCCCCTTCTCCCTCAAAAGCCTGGATATTAGAGTAAAATTGCTTTATTAGCAAAGGCACAGAAGTCCGAGAAGTATAGAACGTCGCCATGGTGGTGAACAGTTCGTACTAGCTGGAGGCAAGTGGTCTATGTTGGGGCATGGGCAGCTAGAAAACACAGTGCAAGGGACTCATTAGAAAAGCTGCGTCACAAGGTGCCTTGAATGACCTTGTAAATACTCCTCATGCTGCTGCTTGTACCCTATTATCTATTTGATTTACTTTTTTAAACAAACACACATGACTTGCCACCTCCCAAAAAAGGCATGGAGGTTGCAGTGTTCTTCTCTGCCTCTTTGTTTCTGTTTAATTCAAAGCTTTCTCGTAAGAAAAGGTCACAAAGTACTAAGAGAACATACAATAAGTACTTTGCAAATTAAATTAGAGGATGTTTCTTAGGTAAAATAAAAGGCAAGTCCTGTGACAGTATAGATTTTGTTTTACAAAGGTCAAAATTATTGCGTGAAGAATTTTTTTTTTCCACTACCAAGAGGGCATCCAAAGAAGTTATTTCAGTACAGTTTCTCAGGATCTACAGCGTAGAGCATTCGGAAAGCTTCATTATGGCCTGCCAGGATTTAGCTTCCTAGAGGGAATGTGTGTTGTGTCCCAATGGGATTCTCTAAATTGCATTGAGAGTGTTGAAAATTGACCCTAAGGTTTTAACTGCACAATACTGAAATGTCCTTCTGGATATATTTTTGCTACAACTATGCCACTTTTCTTTTGAAACCAAGGCACCCCCAAGAAACTTCGGATTTCATTTTAAAAGTGGTTTTGAACCAGGGATGGACATGACAGACCCACTGAGTTTTCTCATAGGTCCCACCTTAGAAGATGCTGATTTGGCAGCTCTGTGTATCCTACAGAAACATTCATTTCTAGCTAAGGTTTTAGCAGTGAGCAAGAACATAGGAATGAATGGCCCGTGCAAAGTCACACGAAGATTCATCGATAAAGCAGGAGGTCAGGGTGTGCCCTTCGGGTGGGTATGCCACTCGGCTGGTTGATTTGAGACCCCACGCCGCCATGGTCTGGTGTTCCTTTTGTGTGCTGTTAATTACCTTACTATGCCAGTTTCTTGCCAAAACAGGAAATACTTAACAAGAAGAAATTAGACCATGTAAAGTCCCATCTTATATGTTGGGATAAACTTTTAAAATAAAATAGAGGAAAGAACCATCCGTGTAGCAAAGGCTGATCATGACTCAGACCTAACCAGACTGTGAATACATTTACCGCCAAGAGAAGGTCAGTCAGTTTCACTCTTAGATCCATGCTTTTGTGGGGGCCTTTCTCCAGCTAGAAACAGAGGAGACCAGGGTCAATATCAGAAGGGCCAGGCGACATCCCTTCAGATAGAACTTCTGTCCATGGGCTGCTTCTCATGTCAAAGATGGATGGGGTTGGCTGAGTTGGTGACGGAGGGGCCATTTAGGGATTTTAATCCATCTTTGCTTTACCGGGAAATAATGTACAAAACCCAGGGAAACACAGGGAACAGGGAACACAGGTAGAAGAGGAATCTGCAGAAACTTTCTCAGCCTTCCTCATAGGATCCATCTGTTCTGGCTCCGTACGTGACGTGGGGGGAGCGGCGGGCATGGAGACCGCCTCCGGAACTGTGTTTGCTGGTTTAGTTCAGGAGAGCTGGCTGTCTTCTCACGGTTGGCAGGGCAATCCCTCTCTGTTTGGCTGACCTCCCCCCCCCCCCCCCCCCCCGCACTTACTCTGCAAGTTGTAACTGTGCTTCTGTTGACCTTGGGAAAGATACTAAAGGACTATAGAAGCCCTTAGCGAGCCCTGGGGCAGGTCTCCAAAGATGTGGGTGAGGTCTCCAAAGATGTGGGCAGGCTTCTTCTCATGGGCAGAGCTTTCCAGGTGTGGTGACCAGGTATGGTTTCCAGGTGAGGCTCCAAAACCCAAAACCAAATGGAGGCAAGTGAACAGAAACCTCAGGAACGGAGTTCCAGCATCAGTTAATGGGCTGACAAGTCCTCAAAAGTCTCTCTCAGTCTTTTCAAAGTCTGAGCCTGAGCTTTGTAGCAGCAGGAGAGAGAACTGATACCCTGAGGATTCCTGACCCGGCTCATCCTCGGAGTGGGCGGTGGTTCAAAACACATCACAGATGGAGGAGATATCTCAGGATTCCACCGCTCCTCTCCGCTGTAAAATTCCATTGTGCCAGGATGAGCCCGGTGCCCTTTGCTTTAAATCAGGCAGAGGACAGTCAGACCTGCAGTGCAGGCTTGGGGAGGCAGCCTCTCCGGCTGGCAGGCTGAGAGCTTTCGGGAAGAAAGGAGAAACACAGAAGCCAAAGATGGTCTCACCCCAAGCCTATTGTGGCCCTGGGGTGGGTCACGCGGAAGGTGAAAGTTGCATTCATTTCTTCCCCACCGCGCTTCTGTTCCCTGAAGAACTGATTCAGACGGTCTAAAGGAGGAGAGGGGCTGGGGGAGGAAAAGTTTTCTCCAAACATAGCAGTTCACGTGCTTCCCCTTGACTGAGCGATGATTACATGCCAGCCCCTGCCCCGGGCACATCTCTGGCCATACAATTCACAACCCTCCCTGGAGGTAGGTATATTCGCCCCATTTTTCAGATGGGAATCCCAAGGCACAGAGAGGTACAGTGACTTACCAAGATCACACAGCCAAGTGGCACCGAGCCAGGCTTGTCATCTAGTTCTCGCTGATATTTCTCAAGCCCCTTCTGGCGTATGCCATGCTGCCACCATCACTGATCTGAAACTGCGTCCTGGGGTGGCCAGGTTCCCGCTACGGGAACCCCAGGTGACAAGGAGTGGCCCGTGCTTGGAGGGCTGGAGGGTGGGCTCCCAACTCCCTCCGGCTAAGCCGGGGGGCTGCCACGGGTGTCCCCGCCACGTGCACGGGGGATGTGGCTGTGTGCTCGTTTCTCTGCCTTTCTAGTTTGCGTTGCCGCGGTCGCTCAGGTGTAGTGTGCCTGTTCCCAAACCGGATGCCATCTGTCTCTCTCTCTTTCGTAGGCACGGTGCTGTTGTGCCAGGCAAACCAGGAGGGATCTTCCATGTACAGTGCCCCCAGTTCACTTGTATATACTTCCGCAAGTAAGCCCGCTGTTGTGGCTCTCTCTTTGTTTTGTGACATAAATCTGAGTCCAGTCACCTTCCCTGCCATGTAAGTTCTCCCCTCCCTCTCTGCTCCACCCGCCCTGTGGCTCTCCACAAGATGAGGTTGGTTCTCATAAGCATGTCTCTGTGTTCCCTGTCACCTTAGCATCAAACCCTTTTGCTCATTACGTCTGAACGCTCACTTCCCAGATGTCCCAGTCATCCTTTGTTAAGACCCGGCAGGATCGGGTCCAGCGGATGGGACGTGGGGCATCGGTCTGGGGGTTGGCGCATGGGGCGGGGAGGGGTGTGGAGCTAAAGCTCACTGCCTGCCTTCTATCACAGCTTTGCAAATTAATGTGAAAATAATTGATGTAACATACACAGGCCATCTAAGTGGCCCCCCTCACCTAACAGAAGGTGTTCGACTGTTACTCTTGAGCACCATTTTCTCATGGTGGAAAATAACAACTTGTTTGCAAGGCTGTTCTGCTCTTTGCTATGTGATTCCATGGAGCAGGAGGAGGCGAGAGAAGAATGTGTTTCTCCCCCAGTTAACTGGATGGGGGGAACAACAAGAAAGCCCTTTGATAGATATGAATATAGCCGTCAAGTGTTAAGGGGAGAAGATCAAAAATAAATATGGGAGATAGATCTCAGTGTTGCCGTGGAAAAAACAAGGATTTCTCTGCCTGAGATGGATGCTCCAGGGTGGAAAATGCCCGACCCCAGTTCCCAGAACAGGTTGAACAATTCCAGTTCTCGTGGATTCCATCCTGGTACCCCTAGCTGGTCTGCCCCTCCTCAGAAAGACCCCCAGCCACAGCTGAGATCTTCTCATCTATTTCATAGGCTGTAAGACACAACCCTGTGAAATCCCCATAACCACGAAATTGGTCCTCATTGGGATCCGTGCTCAATAGTGAGTGTGAGGATGGGGGAAGGTGGGCAGCTTAGGGAAGGGGGTGTGATGAGAGCAGCAGTAATGGGCGTGTGATGATTAGGAGGATGAGAGACAGACGGGAATCCTCCCTGAGTGCCAGGATCAAGCATCTCAATTCCCAGAGGCTCAGAAAACCCAAACTCTTTGCTGGGGACACAGGCTAGAAGCAGTCACCAGAAACCAAAAGTCACCAGAAACCAAACACATGACAGTGAGAATCCCGAGGGTTGCTGCAAGTGCCAGGTTATGGGGGCAGCCAGGTGTTCTTCCCAACCAGCATAGCACCTTCAACAGCAAGTTGGGCATGCTTTCAGTGCAAGGTATCTTCCTGTGTTCCCGAGAAGCCAGCATCCAACCATACTGGCAAGAAGGGGTTCTTTCGAAATGTACGGACATTGCCTCCTTTGGGCGGTATAAATGTGTGTGCATGTGTCTCGTAGAATTAGGATGCTAGTACACATTTTCACATGCTCAACCTTGTTTCATCCTCAAAATCTGCACCAGGTAGGTATTATAATGTTTGCTTTACAGCAGAGGAATCAAGGGGTACTGAGGCCGAGTGATAACCCAGGATCCCGTAGCCACGATGTGGTAGATTTGGTTTTTGAACCTGGGAAGTTATTCAACTACCGACTGCTTTTCTGGCTCCCCTTGACCCTAAGTACCCTTGTCATTCCCTTGTCTCTCTCCCCCACCTTCTCTGTCCGCGTTCTTTTCTGAAGGAACGTTGGCAGTCCAAAACTTAACCACAGTTGAGTTCCAGAGTGTTGTTTTGTTTTATTCTGTAACATCGTTGTCCTATGGAGCTGTCTAAGATGAAATGTTCCATGTCTGCGCTGTCCAGTACGTGGGCTCATGGGACAGAAGCGCTGCATTTTTATTTAATTTAATGTTGATTAATGTTACTCTAATTAGCCACATGGGGCCAGCGGCTACCATATTGGAAAGCATGGCTCTCAAAGATCCTATGAAATACGCATTTCTATTTCAGTTCTCTGTTCAAACTAACTCCAAATAAGGGCTGGTTTGAATCAGTAGAGCCATTCTAAGGCAGCTTTGGGGGAAGTGTGTATCATCATTACCAAATGTGGGAATCTATCACAAGTTCTTCATATTAAAATAGGGGAAGCATCCAGAGGAGACAAAGTCATTCGAAGCAGGGGTCAGCAAACCACAGCCTAGGGGCCAAATCCAGCCCACAGCCTGTTTTTGTAGAGCTTGTAAGCGAAGAATGGGTCTTGGATTCTTTGAAGGATTGTAAAAACAAAACAAAAACAAAAGACAACATGTGACAGAGACAGAGGTGGCCTGCAAAGCCTAAAATATTGTCATTCCAGCTCTTTACAGAAAAAGTGTGTTGATCGCAGATAAAAAGGGTCTGTTTTATTATTGAAAATCCAAAATGACAATATCACTTCACTATTTATACATTTTTTCCCTGAGTTTAAAAATAAAAAATTATAATAATTATAGAAACTGTATAATGTGTGTCCAACACCCTTCATTTTTAAATTGCATAATCAATTTTTCATCCTATTATTTTCACTGATTATCATGTCATGGGCACTTTATGAAAATACGTTAAGGGCCTCATCATATTTTATCACTTCACAATATTACATTTTAATCAACCCCCCCATCGTTGGTGGGAATTTTTCAGAAATATTACAGAACGGTCCTTGTATATAGTAGTGTTAAAGAAAACAACAATTAAGAAATAGTTAATTGTCCTACCCTGTAACAAAACAAAACAGAAACCTACTTTCTTCCAGTAAGAATCTTCCTCTGTCGATCCCAGAAGCAGTGACCTCCAGACTGACAAACTCAGTTGAGTGTTTTGGAAGGACAGGCAGCTCTGAGGCTTCTGCCTCCTCAGCTGGTGGCCGCAGAGACTGTCGGTCACTTCCATCTCGAGGCCACACTGCTGAGTGTAAAGATGACCCATTCCTCCCTGAGACGCATTGCTGAGGCTTTCCTCTTTAGTTCTGCAAGTGACCGATACCTTTTGAGGCTGGACTGTTTGCCATTAGCTGGCTTCTTGGTTTTTTTGTTTTGTTGTTTTTGTTTTTACCTTTTTTTTATTATCTGTTCAGTTAGCTGACATTTAGTTCGCTCACATCATTAGTTTTTGATGTAGTGTTCAGTGATTGAATAGTTGCGTATAAAACCCAGCGCTCATCACACCACGTGCCCTCCTTAATACCTGTCACCTGCTTACCCCCTCCCCCACCCCCGTTCCGTAGCCCTTAGCTTGTTTTCCGGGGTCCGGAGTCTCTCACAGTTTGTCTCCCTCTCTGATTTCTTCCCATTCAATTTTCCCTCCCTTCCCCTGTGGTCCTCCATGCTATTCCTGATGTCCCACATGAGTGAAACCATAGGATAATTGTCTTTCTCTGCTTCCTTACTTCACTCAGCATAATCCCCTCCAGTTCCATCCATGTCAGTGCAAATGGTGGGTATTCATCCTTTCTGATGGCTGAGTCATATTGCATTGTGCATATGGACCACATCTTCTTTATCCATTCGTCTGTTGAGGACATGTAGGCTTCTTCCACAGTTTGGCTGCTGTGGACATGGCTGCTATGAACACTGGGGTGCATGTGCCCCTTCTTTTCATTACATCTGTATCTTTGGGATCAGTACCTAGTAATGCAGTTGTTGGGTCGTAGGGTTAGCTGGCTTCTTTGAAGGTTTTCTCTTCCAGATTAAGGTACATGTTCCAGTGCAAAGTCCTATGTTCTAGAAATAATCCCGCCCTCATGTAGGGGGTCATTTTTTCTTGGTCTCTCTCTTTTCTCTCTGTCATACACAGGCACACACAGGCACACACATGGCCACCGAGGTTCCTCTCCTCTCTGAGTGTGACATACATATGGCTGAGAGCCACCTCTCTTGTGTCTGAGGTCTGAATGCTGTAGCCTCTTTTGCTAAGAATCCAAAATTCTATCCAAAAGCTGAAGTTCCCTTACTTCTCAGCAATCTCGTAGGATGCATCTGCTTTTTAGCTTGAAAATGTATATGTTTCTCGTGGTTATCTAATAGTTGTACTCCTAAAGACAGTCGCTTATAAATTACACTTTTGTAAATTGGTTCTTATGTGTTTTCTGACTTCCATGATGACGCCTGAGTTTGTGTTGGGTCCCCCACCCCCTCATGGGTCTTTAACTGGCCTTGGATGTTTTAGACTTAAATCGCCCCTCTGCCTAGCCAAATCGCTAGTCATCTGTAAATAACACCCTTAAATGCAGTAGGGGAGATGGGTTTCAAAGGAACCCTGCTGAATTCCTCTGTAATGAAAATAATTCTTACTTGAGCTTATCTGTTTTTTAAGATGCATTTTTACATAATGGGTTTTCCCCCACTTAATTGAACCATACTAATAATATGACCGTGGACATGAAAGCATTGAGATAAAGATTTCCACTCACGGCTCCATGTCAGTATGACCTAATCCCACAGATTGTCCCATGTCTTTGCACCTGACCCCGGTTTTTCCCCCTTATCCTGACCTTTATCCCGGTGTGAAACCCCAATTCAGCTTGTGTCCCGGGATATCATGCGCCCCCTCTAGTGTCCCGATGAACCAGCATCCAGAGTGTAATGTGGGCCTACTTTGCAGCAGACAAATGAAGTCAAAGCAAAACTCCAGAGAATTAGGCAAGATCACCTTGTGCCAAATGGAAAACATTTACTACACGTATTTTTGTCTTAAGAACATTAACTTTTCATCAATGAAACTAATTAATTACAGTTCCTACTGTAGTAGGAAGTAGTTCCTACTTTGTTAGTTTTGAAATAATTTTAATTAAGAGCATCATGTTTGCTTTGAAGAGCCCACATCTAAGCCCTTAACAGAGGGATTTGGTGAACACTGGGGCAGAGCTGGTGGGCTAGCTCACTGCCTTCGCCCTCCTGGGGCCAGTGATCCGAGGCTCCTCCTGTCTGGGGGAAAGGCACCTGCTTTATTGTGAGTGCTATTTGCATACAGTGCCTGCTCACCATCAAAAAATGACTCCAGGCAGAACTAGGAATGGAAAGAACATGTCAACTTTCTTCCAAATGAAAACATTACCTCCATTTTTTTTATGAGTTGAAATATCAAGAGATAAATCCACGGTCCCGTGAGTGGCAAAGTCACTTTCTAATTTGGATTAGCAAAGGCACCTCTCACGGCTCCTTATTTTCATGTGAAGTAGATGTTTCCAGAAGGCGGTCCGTGTTACCCGCAGAATTCTGTTTTCTTTACAATTTTATGAATAGGCTTTAAATTACAAATATAACATGTGCTCCCCGTCATTAGAGAAGCATGCAAATAAACACACACATGGGTGTGTGGAATGATGGGGTGATAATATCCCCATTCTGTCCAAAAACATACACCTTTAAAGTAACCCATTTTGACTGCCTAGAAAGTATCTTTCCACATTTTCTCCATAATAATGCAGGGAAGGACATACACACGTGAAACGGGAGTGTCAGCCACTTGATTTTATACAGAGAGGGTGTTGCTGATATGCATTACGCATGCATTACACATATTAATCCTATTTTGTTCCACTTGATAGCAGGTTTGGGCTCCCTCCCATTCAGCCGTCTTGGGTATTTTCATGGGGTCCTATGGTGTGGATGCTCCTTCAACCGTTCCGTGCCCAAACTCATTCAAATGACCTTCTTTCCCTAAAGCCTGCAGCAAGTATCTTTACATATACCCCGACATCCCACTGCCTCAGATCCCCCATCTAGCTTCCCAAACATGAGACTGGTGGTTCCATCCCGACATCCTTGCCAACACCTTCACATTCTGCTTTTTTTTTTTTTTTTAATTTTGAAAGTGGAATGGATGAAACATAGGCTCTCAGTCGGCTCTCCTCTATTTGCCTTCCTGCGAGTGATGAGCATCAGATTCACTACTCTAATTGACATGTGGACTTTCCCCCTTGTGGATTTCCAGTACACATCTGCCCATTTCTCTTCTGTGTTTCTCTGACTTTATTTTATTTAAATTCAATTAGCCAACATGCAGTACATGTCTAGTTTCAGATGTCATGTTCAGCAATGCATCGGCTGTGTATAACACCAGGGCTCCCCCCTCGCGTGCCCTGCTTCATGCCCATCTCCCAGTGGCCCCGTCCCCCCCCCTCCTCCCCACCTCCCCTCCAGCAACCCTCAGGTTTTTGCCTGGAGTTAAGAGTCTCCCATGGTTTTTCTCCCTCTCTGATGATTTCCCCTTCAGTTTTCCCTCCCTTCCCCTGTGATCCTCTGTGCTGATTCTTATTTTTATTTTTAATTCACAGTGAGAGAGAACTATTCATTAGGGGGAATAACCTGTGAAGAGCTTAGATGTTGCAAACATATTTCCTATTTGGGGCCTTTGATCTTGCTTACATTCCAGTACAATTTTAAATACACAGGCAAATATATCCGTCTTTTCTCTTGTTACAGCTTTAGACACCAGTTTAGGTCACAAAATCCCTGCCAGGAGCCAGTATTCCCTAGCGTTCTATTATTTTTCTAGGGCTGCCATAAAAAATATCATAGATTGGGGGGGTTGCTTAGACAACAGAAATTTATTTTCTCTCCCTTCTGGAGCCTGACAGTATGAGATCAGGGTCCTAGCATGGCCGGTTCCGAGGAGGGCTCTCTTCCCGGCTCATAGAATGACAGAGAAAGCAAGCCTTTGCATGTCTGTTCTTATAAGGACACCAATCCTACCTGAGGGCCCCACCTCATGACTTACCTCAACCTAATTACCTGCCAAAGACCTCATCCCTAAACATCACCACACTGGGAGTCAGGGTGTCAACATGTAATTGTGGGGGGCAGGATACTTTTCAGGCCATAGCAAGTGCCTTGACACAGAAGTACCAGTTTTATTTGTCAAAAGGCAAAAAGAAAGGCATTTTCCAACAGAAATATATGCATGGTTTTATGTGCTTATCAGTCCAAGCAAGAGTATTTTCACACAGTTAACGGAAGCCACAGATGAACTTGAGATCCCTGTAGGACAAGTTCTAATGTAAAAGGAAGATGACTGTTAATTTCCCCTGAAGTTTTCACTCCTGACCACAGGGAGGGAAAAAGTCTGATAGCACAGGCTCAGGATGCTAAAGGTTATCAAAATGCAAAATCACTTCCTCATTTATCCACTTTTATGAAACTCAAGGGCGAGCAGTGGTGGCGTGGTTTTAATTGATGTATTGATTGCAGGTTTTATGGAAGTAATTGTGTGGAATTCATAAAACAATGATTTAAGTGGCAGAAACATACATAAATCAGGCCTGCACTGTTCTACTTTTAGGTAATTGATAGAACTTCCATTGGTTTCTGTAATTAAAGTAGCAGCCTAAATTAATTTATGGCTTCCTCTGTCTTCTGCCCAATACAGAAAGTGTCAGTGGACTGAGTTCAGTTGATAGAAAGTACACGTACAGGTCACTGTGTTACTGACACACTGGTTTAAAGACCCGTGTCTTCTCTCTCCCTCTCCAATATCTCAAAGCTCTGTGGGGCCTGAAAAGAACTTTTCTGATTTTTTCTGGAGGAATCACTTAAAATAAGGATAATCAGATCCAGGATGAGGGTGAGGCAAGAGAGGGACTCACCTTGGACAAAATCTAAAGAGGTGCCAAAAGACTCGGTAGTTGAGATAAATAATATTCTAATGCGTTATCTTAAAAAATCTAAAGTAATAGAAAAAATTGACAATGAACAAAATATCAAAATTTTCATAAAGACAGGATGAGTATTATTTTTTTTTACCTGAGGGTCCAGTATGCTCAACATAGCACTTCTTAGTTTAAAGTTTGAAAGTATGTTCATCGTGAATTTTTTTAATAATAATTTTAAGTTTTTAAAACAATACAGTGAAGTATGATTTATCCTGATGACTAGAGTTTTTTGGCACCACCTCCTCTTCAATTTTGCACCCAAGGTGAGTGCCTAACTGGCCCTACGTTAGCCCAGCCCTGAAATAAAAATAATAATAGTAACAATACTAATATTAACTCATGGTTATTGAACACTTACTTTATGTCGGGCATTCTGCTAAGCCCTTCACATGAACTTTCTCCTTTAATCCTCACAAGAAAAGTATGAAATATGATTATGCCCCTTTTTGCTTCAGAAAATTTAGGATTAGAAGGATTAAGAAATTTGTCCAAGGTGACCCAGGCTGACTCAACGCCAGGCCTTCCATCTTCACTAGTCCCTAAATTTATCCATGGGGGTGGAAGCAGGCACATGCTGTGCTCCTGGAAATGTCCAAGCGGGGAGTGGTCAAGTGAAGCTTCTAGGCAGCAGTCCAGCCTCTGCATTCTGGCCAACACGATGCTTGCTTCTTCTCATCCCTGGATTGCTGAGAGGCAGTTCTTCCTTGTCTGATCTGTCCGGTCAGGCATTGGCAAAATTGTTCTTTATTAAAAGGCCAGATAGTAAATATTTCCAGCCTCATGGGCCATCTACTTCTTGTTGGCAACTACTCAACTCTGTCAATAGCTTGAAAGTAGCCACCGACAGTGCAGAAATGAACAGGTGCGACTGTGCTTCCAATAACACTTTATTGACAAAAACAGTCTGCGGGCCAGATGTGGCCCAAGGGCTGTAGTTTACTGACCTCTTTGCTAGGCTAGCATTCTCATCTGAAGGGCTGGACTCCAGACAGCTGGCTACGAGGGGGAGGAGATCAAAAGGGACCACCTTTTCACTGTGCACCGTCATGGATCTTTTGTACTCTGTGCCCTTTTATCACATTTCAAAACCAGTAATGGAAGGTAGGCACGTTGACAGAACACCCTTCTCGTGGTACTTACCAAAGTAAGATAGACACGTGAATTCAGTCTAAGTATGGTGGACTGGCTCAGGTTTGCCCTCCTAACAAACAACAAACGAATGTGGAGGTGGAGGCATCATTTTGGTGCTATTGGCTCCCTCCAAGACCTGCCCCAGGTCCCAGGGATAAATGATGAGACTCCATTAATGTTGTCAGGATAACTCATTGTTTGCCTGGGCTGATTCTGGCTTCTCTGGCAATTTCCAAAAATGCTGGTCTAAAAGGGGCTCCCAGGTGGATCTTTCTCATCAGGAACCGGTGCCTTGCTCCTTCTAAGTCTGTGGCTCAGCGTTGCGGTGACAACAGACCTGTGTCCTCTATGTCACCATCTCTGAAATAACTCCTTCCATTCTTTGCTCATTTTATGATGGGAGAGGGGGTTAAAATGCATTATTTCCTTTAACCCATTTCTATCAAGTTGTTTTTATATGCCAGCTGCCCTTCCGTGCAACGTAAATACTTCGTGAGCAAGGTGTCCTCTCTTTAAAAATTTTTTATTTAAATTCAGCTTAATTAAGCAAGGTGTCCTTAAGTCAGCCTCTGTAGTGTTGCGTTCTTGTGGGCAAGGCAGATGATAGGTACCTAGTGCTAAGGCCTCAGAATTGCAAACAAAGTACTCACGTTGATATTTGGGGGCCATACCCAACGGGAGACTTAACCCTCTGTTAACACGGCATTTTTAATGCCTGTTGGTAGGTCAGCTAAATATTGACGTTCTCACCACCCTCCCGCATTATAGAGAGACCCACTTGGCCGCTGAAATCCTATTTCCCGCACTGAACCCATAGACAGGGAGATTTTGAGACATCAGTACTGTGCCACGTTCTGTCCGTCACCTCGGTCACAGCACACCCCCGATGTAATGCCCAGCGGTTGCCCACAGCCAGACACAGCCATGCAGCTGCACCGCTGCTCCCCGGACCCGGTGTCGTTCTGTCTCCATCACTGACACACCATCTCTCTGCCCGGCGCCGCCCCGGCTCCCACCTTCCCACGGCCTGGCACGGCACGCTGACTTATGAGCAGGTGGTTTTTAAGACGTTTGTACGCGCTCCTGTGTTAACTTATCTCACCGGGACACCAGCTTCTTGAACAGGCTCGGCTGTATTTCCAGTCCACACCCCACCATCCCCCCAACTGGGCTAGCGCCTTCATCCACAGCTCTGGTTAACTGTGGCCGGCTCACAATCCTAGACCACTCTGTGGTGACTGTTTTGCCCTCTTCAAAAAGAAAAGAAAAAAGACAATTTCCGGGGGGAGAATCCCACTCGTTGACCTTCCTCAGTTGTTTACAGGGAAGAATGTGCAGAGAAGAAGCCGCATGTCAGGCGGCTGCGGCCTGACTCTCTCGGCGCGATGGTTATTAATCTCAATGCAGAATGGTGGCTTTCGTCTTCCGCAGACGGGGGCCTCGCTTCCGCAAAAACTACCATCCCGTGGTGTGCCCCCAAACATCTTATTCGTCTTGATATTTCTTTCACAGAAACACATATGACAGATAAGGAGTCACTGGAGGATGGTTTGCTTTGTGTCCGACAGATATTAAAACAATAAACTACGTTGCGCTGGGATTCCGGTGCGCACACAGCCAGAGAACAAGGCCGAGACGAGATGTTTCTGAAAGGCAGCGAGGCAGTTGTTCTGGGGGAATTCCCTGGAAACCCCACGTCCTGTGGTAGCGTTGACAGGAAGTACTTTTGAATGCTCACGTTTTTGTAAGACCAGCAGACGCTCGGGTGCAGCTCCACGTTGAGCTCCGGGGCCACGCCTGCCGTCCGCGGGTCCCTGGCAGAGGTGAGAAGGCAGCCCTCTAGCGGGCTGGGCAGCTTATTTTAGAGTTCGTTTTTTTAAGCACTCATCTGTCCTTCATTTCTCAAACTGATGTAGATTTAAAATGGGGCGGGGGGTAAAAACAGCTAGCTCTTCTGTGTTCGGACTCTGTATGAAATTTTCAGGGGCCCAAAATAAGATCCAGTTTGATTCTGGAGCGTAAAGGGGGCAGCTTGCTGCACTGGGGCAAGTGTGTGTTCCTGGGGGACCCGGCTTTGTAAACAGAGCCAAGTCCTCTCTCAAAGTCAGCACGGCTGGGAGTGAACAGCTTCGAAGGGGGAGTAAGAACGGCTAGTGACATGGAATTCAAGTGCCGGAGGGGGACTCCTTGGTGCTTCTTGCCCAGAAATGTGTCCAACCGCAGAAGCGGCCCCCTCCTCCACTTGCCTTCTTTCTTTCCAAAAGCAAATCTCCCTGTGCGGTGCAAAGAAGCACGAAAGGAAGCCGAGCTTGCCTCCCGTGGAAGGGAAAAGAGCCTGGCATAGTTCATTTAAACATGATAATTTAAACACTCGGTTTGCTCCAAAAACACCATTTTCTTAAATCATGTTTTCATTTCTGTAAAAGGACTATCATGCCAAAAGCTATTTTATTGCTCCTAGAGAATTTGAGGGGAGTGTTAACAAAATGCAGTTTTTAGGATCAAATAACACGCCACATATTTTCAATCCGTCTCCTTGAGTTTTGTTTGCATGCAGTGTAGACTCTTGAAGCCTAATTGCTTTTTATGTAAACACACAAATACCAGAACCCCTTCTATAGGCACACCTGCCCAAGGATATATATCACCCCCACCCTTGGTAATTGCTTCCAGGTTCCGAGAAGCATTTCCCAAAGGCTCTTTTCTGCTGGCAAACCCTAGTGCCCAGTATTAGTTTTGCAAAATTCTTCCTGAGCAGCAATTAGTTAATGACAAGACCTGGCTTCAGCCGGAGGTGGGTCTACATCCTGATACTACACCAGCGGTTTGACCTTGGCCGAGTCTGACTGCTACAAGCATACTCATGAATGCCTACCCACTTGTGAGCATGCTTGTGCGAAGAGTCGTTCAGATTGCTTGAGGCATTGTATCTCCTCAAACGGATGGCTACACTTTCCCTTTCTTCCATAGAAGCCATCTTCGCCGAAGAAGCTAGTCTGGAATGTTTATGTTAGTCTAGTGACTGGACAACCTACTTCGGAATGGTTCTCCTCTGGTCTGTTCAAGATGGAGTTTGGGGCGAGTTCCAGCTCAGGGATCAGGCCGGCAATCCACAGATCCAGATGACATCTGTCCTCAAGTTTTGCGTGGGGTGTGACTCAAAGGATTGGGATTCAGCCTCTCAAAGGCGGAAACTGACTCTCAGAATCAGACGCCCAGCACTGACCAGCTGTCCCCACCGTGATGGCTGGAATTGCATCATGTACCCGTCCTGGGAGCCCCGCCCACCCCTCCGAGGGCTTCACCTGCAGGAGCTGCGGCAACCCCAGAGAACCACGGGAAACCCATCCCCCCTCATGAACCTCATTTATCTCCCTCGCCTCGTTTCCCACGTGGAGAGGCAATTCACCAGGCTAGCTCTTGCAGCCACCTGTTAGCCAGATCATGAATGATTTAACAATTGAAACTTTGCTGTGTATAGGCACTCGATAAAGTAATTATTTATATAAATTATTCGCCTTTTTCCCCCCATGGCTGCCTGGTAAAAGCTAAATTGACACGGCTACAGGTGTTGTCAAGCGAATAGAGTGTGGCAAATCGCTTCATCCAAATTAAAATAGATATCAGCCTCTCCTGGCTTTGTCTCCAGCGTTCCTTCAAGTAACAGAAAGCACCTTTGCAAATGCCTTCTCGGTCCCGCCAAGTTAAGACCTCTGAGACTGGGATTCATTCTCGTTGTGCCGAATGAAATGGTACAGAAATCCTGCTCGGGGTGGATATTGTCAATACCTGTGAGCAGACAGGTCGCAGATGCGTCTTCTGCAAAGTGAACGTGTATCTCGTTGCATCCGGCAGCCGTGGCACTCACCACGCATGCTGTTGGGTTAATCAGACCATTTATAACCCGGGAGAGAAGAGGCAACAGCTAACTTCGGGAGGTGAGCGGGAATAATGTGGCAATTATTTAAAAACCAAGGCTGCCGTCCTCATTCAGAGACCGAGCGTTGAAAGAATATTCACGTAAGCATTGTGTGTGGGTTTCGTTGCCGCTTTTTGAATTTGTTTTTAACTTAGGAAGCATTTCTGCTTGGGGAACGCCAGACTCACTGCTTAGAGTAAATCGTCCCTGTGCATTCACTGCATTTAGTTTCCTTTATTCTCTTGCCCCGGGATGACTCATTTGTTTCCTTTCTAAGGAAGAGACTGTTTATAACGGGGTTGAGTGAAGTGATACTTGATAACAGTGCTAATAAATCGATTATATAGAGAAAAAAGTGCATTATCCCAAATATTATGAAAGTTTTTTATGCAGGTCTCTCAAATCTTGGAGAAAATTTCTAGTTGACGTTAGTCATAAGGAGCTCATTATTTTGACAGTAACGAGGGCTGTGTGTAAACACCATGCTAGTGTGCCCCAGGTCCCCACGGCTGGGAGAGCCCGTTTCCCCAGTATTTTTGGAGACGTGGGCAGAAGCCCAAGTGGGGAAAATAGCTTGCTCTGGACTCTTACCGGGAACGTGGATCAGTACTGACCCCTGCGGCCTGTATCCAGTTAGTGGAAAAGGAGCAAAGTCCTTCCAGGTGTTTTGAAATCTCAGTGCCTCAATAGAGAAGAAAAGAAATGGCACCCGCCCTCCCCCTCTTTCCAGCTCCTGCCCCCCCGCCAGGAGCATAGTGAGGTCTCCCGGAGCCTTGTCAGCTGATTCCTCTGCAAAGTCACTCAGTCCATGACGAACTGGGCTGGTTCTCTTGGTGGTGGTATGAATGTAGGGAGAGATTGTGGCAGTTTGTCCTGCTCTAACAGGCCATAGGAGGGAAGTAAAAACTGGGAGTCCCGAAGGAGCAGGGAGAGGGTGGAAGGAAGTAGAAGGTTCTTGCCCGGAGCTGACACGGGGTGCCTGAGTCCCAACTGCGTCGTTGCTTTGTTGTGTAGTAGGTAAGATGAAGGGCGAGTTTCTGGGCGGCCGTACATCTTCCTGCTCTCCCCAGGAAAGTGCAGGTAGCAGTCACACGTGGCTCGTGTGGTCTCGTGAAGATTTACTGAGTTAACCTTTGGGTCTGGCGGTTAGCAAGTGTCAGTAAATAGTAGCTGATATATCATACGCTTGAAGCTCCTCTTTCTGAAAATGGAGTGCGGGAGGTTGGACTTTGGCCAACCGTGATCATGGCTTAGCTTTGAATTTTCCAGTTCCTGTTGTCTGGACTTTCCTCAAGTGGGGTTGAGTCCCTCATCACTCATGTCCTCGCTAAAACCCGACTTTCTCTTAGCATATGCGCCTTTCCTAAGCAGCGTGGTGGCAACTCTCACAGGTTCAGGGACCGTCTCCCCTTATCCCCCCCGAGCTGAAGACTGCGGCATTCTGAGTTCATCTGACGACAATCTCCGTAAACATTGCAGTAATTACCCTAGGCCTGGTCATCCTGTAGGTGTGGGAGACACACTGTATTGACCAAAAACAGTCCTTAGGACATCCCCACGGAGAGCTAAATAATGAGGGTACAGTCCGATGAGGTGGTAAAGGCCCGATGAGTCTAGGGAAGGGAAAAGGTTAGGGACAGGACTGGCCGGGAGACGTCAAGGAGGTGGGGAGAACCCCTGGGGGAAGGAAGTGACAAAGGAGCCAGCATTTGAGTGAGCCGATCAACTGAACGTTTCGGCACAGGACAAAGGAAAGAGAACATGTAGAAGCCATAGAGAAGGAGCAGCCAGAGGCTGGAGCAGAAGGCAACATTGTAGCCTCAACAGCAAAGATTTAGGTCAATAAATTCAGCTCAGGCAGTCCAGCCGGTACGATGTCACCATCTTTTTTTTCCCTTCAAATGATGTGCTTTTCTCTCTAATTTCAAGTTCTTGCCAATTCCTTCGACACCTCCTAATCATACCTAGAACAGCCAAGAAACTTCTGGCTAATTTGGATTTGACTAAAACTTTTGTACCACGATGCTGTGTAGAGAGATTCAATTATGGTACGCAATGTTTTGTGAGCAACTACCACCCATAAAAAGTTAATTAATCAGGGCTGTGTCAATTTCCTCGTGCCATGTCAATTTGCTGCCAGGTAATTAATCACTAATCACCCACCAAGCGGCAGGCTGGGGGGACAATCCACGAGCCATTTATTGTCTTTTCCCAAATAAATGGCACGCGCAGCCAGGAAGAAACACATCTTGCCTTTCATAATATTTTTATCGACACTTTTGCAAGTTGTAATAGACTGCAGCAACAAGCAGCTGCAGTTCAATGGAATATGAATATTAAGGAAACAAATGAGCAGAGATTTATAGGACATTGCGTTTCTGTTATGTCAGTTTTGAGATTAAACCCAGCAAATGAACAGTGAAAAATTACTCTTCCATGTGGGGAATGGCGATTAGACTTGTACATTAATTAGAAATTTTTGTTTTCCTATTCAATGCATCTCAAATGAGGATGTCCTGTAAGGAACTGTTTGTCCAAAATGTAGATTTATTCACTTCTAAACAGCAGTATTTAATATCAACATGCATTTTGCAATGAAACAAGAGTCAGTCCCAAATGTGTGTTTCAGGGATAGATATATGAGAATACGAAAATCACAGATTCCAACAAATTAAGTGGCTATTTTGGTCTTTTGTAAATGACTGAATGGCTGGAACACCCCCTTTTTTCTCCCGAAACCTTGAAATTGCTGAATTTTAACAAAACTGAAAGCCTTTCCATTTTTGTTTTGACCTAGAACTGAATGTGCTCCATCATATTAAATTTCCCATTTAATGCCATTCAAAGAGTGACCCAGTTGCGTATAAATTCTGCTATAAAACAATTTGATGTACTTTTGAGATTCATTTTGAAAAAAATAAGCAAACATTTTTGTCATTTGGGGAACCCCCCCCCTTTTTTTTTTTACTATTCATTGTGATGTTTATCACACAATGCTCTGCCTCTGAAATTGAGCTCGAGCTGGTTGTTTATTTCACCTCGGCATGTTACCTATTATGCCGCTTCTTAATTTACGGTCCAACCCATGAAACAGGAGTTCCCCCAAGGGGAACCCTGCAGAACCGTGAACCTGCTGTTGAAAGCACGTCTGCACCCCCAGACTTGTGTAAGTGAACATTTCCTACCCTAAATTACCCACAGAACAATTCAGCCCCAAATTAGCATGGACAGCCCTGGGTCTCAGACCACTCCAGAGGTGGGCAAAGGTGGCCGTGTGGTGCAAAGGGAGAGAAGAGGGGTACAAAGAGAAGCCCTCTCCTCCATTCTCATGGAACACCTTTGCCAGGGCATCTGGCAACCTCATGCAAATTCAAACCAGCGCACAAATGCAAAGAATAATTGCCCATTACCGCGGCTGTATATTTTTATGGCTTTGATGCAGAATCTGCCCCCCTGTTGGCTTTTGCATCTGCTACTCTTCCATCTCTCCCAAAGCTCTAAAACTTTAATATGCACTTTATAACCCTCAAGTATTTTCTACTGGTTTTGTGTTTCTTCTTTGGGGATTTCCGGGCTGGTGAGATGATCTCATTTGTGTTTATTTCGAAGGTAAGCACCATATTCGTAAAAGAGACAGAGGGGGAGCGCGCACGTTTGTCACTGTAAATACGCCGAGTGCAGAGCTCAAAGAAGGTGGGAGGAGGTGGGGGCTTTGTCTTTGATGGGAGACAGGCAGGAAGCAGTTGACACTTTGGTAAATGGCCCATTTGGCGGGTTGATACACCCACACATCTTCCATTTTAAAATGTTGATTCGCCTTGATACTTGAGCACATCACAGCAGGCCTCTTGTTACATCGCTGGAGTTTCCATTTCATTGAATTCCATGCTAGACGACAACTCATGCCCAAGAGCTGAGCGAGTTATCCCACTAACACTCCCCCAAAATATGCTGCAGGTATCCATCTAGCTGAAGGCTGGGAGTGGGTAGGCAGGGAACGTCGATGTGTCACCAAGATGCGCAATTGGTATTTGCTCTAAAAGCTCTTGCCCTGTTTTCTTTGAAAGAAACTCCTTTTTAGCTTATGAGCCAAATCCAATTTTCGTCGCAGTGATACCAGATCTTTCACTTTGATTCATGCTGGATAAGGGTTAAGGGGGACCCTTTGCAGTGTGATGAGCCCGCGTTGTTGCCCTGTCTCCCTTCTTCCCTTGTCTCCCGCACGCCAATGACTAAGGATTTATACTTGGTCCGCAGAGCCACCCGAATACTTTCCGTCGTTCCCCAGTGATGGTCTCTTTACATGTTTATTACCTGGAAGTTCAGCTAGGGAAAAAAAAAAATAATAATCTAGCTCCAGCACCAGGGGCTTAGAAATGCCTGTAATCTGGTGTCTTTTCTTTCTGACCCTGTTCTTGCACTAACAAAGAGGCTTTTACAAACGCGGGGTAGGGTGACAGGTTTATGACTTCTATTCCCGTTGATTTACTCCGTTCCAGAATCGGAGAGGACATTGTGAGTTTCCATTTGGCATTTTTGCATTAGATTTATTAAACATCGATTGCCCACTTACTGGATCCAAACGCCTGGACTGGGGCATTGATAGTGTGATGACTTTGACTCGACGAAAGATAGGTGTCGTGTCCCGAAGTAAGCACATCATTGAGATGTCTTCTTTCTGTGTGGTTCAAGGAGAAAGCCATTTCGGTCTTGTTCCCTCTGTATCTGAATCATCTGTCTAGGTAATCGCTTCAAATATGCTTTTAACTGTGTCCTAGCACCAATAAGCCAATGCACGTGGTAGGCAGATAAACACATCAGTTCCTTCCGTCCTAAGTTGAATCTAAAGGAAGCTTAATAAATCGTTGTGGAGTGTTTTCTTTTTGTTTTTACCCGTGCAGTTGGCTGTTTGTCTTCATGGCAAGAGAAGAGAGCCATTCAGAATCCTAAACCAGCTTTGGGCTGGCGGAGGGGGTGGAGGGGCCTCCTCTAGTGGAGATGAGGGGAAACCCGGAAGGCTCAGCCACAGATGAGGGGCGTCAGGGAATATAAGCAGCGTTCTATTCCGTTGTTCCCTGTGGCACACACTTACTGCGCTCAGACACTCAGATTTGTTCGGTTGCCAGAGAACACCGTCTGGTGCTCTGTGAAGGAAACAGCCTGACCCCACAGGCCCTTTCATAGGTACCAGTGTCTGGGGGGGACGTTTAAGTCCTGCTTTTCCCCCGGAACAAGAACCTGATCTCCAAATCCTGACATAGCACAACAGTGAACGTGAATTTCAGTGGATTAAGGTTTTGCAATAATTCCAAGTACAGAATTTGGATCCAAGTCCTCTCCCTTTTTATCAGAACGACACATACGCCAAGTGTGGTTGCCATTCCTGGGCCAGCCCAGCACCTGTGAGCCCGGTTGTAGAACTTAACTTTATAGGGATCATGGCCAAGGACCAGCTGTGTCATTGGCCTCCATGTACTTACAAATCCCAGGCAGGGCACTTGGTATGGAAGGCAGTGTTACGGAAGGTGCAAGGTGAAGAGGCCAGGCCTCTACGGTCCCAGAAGGAGGGAGATGAACACTGGTTCACCTCCAAAGGGTACCCAGGCACCTGCTCTGTGCCGGGCACTCTTCTGAATCAACAGATGGAGATCTCTGCCCTCCTGGAGTTTACATTCCAGCAACGGTGGGGTCCTTCTCGTTCATTTCTGTCATCCAGGTGACTTGATTGCTAGGCTACCCAGAGAGCTTTGTGGCCGCCTCCTTCCAAAGGGGATTAAAACCTAAATAAAAGTAGGAAGCAAGGGAGGAAGGGGGAAAGGAGGAAGGAAACATTCATTAATCATAATAACTAGAGGCTTCATAAAGTGACCCCTTAGCACGAGACTGGTCACAAAAAAGGGATATCTGAGCAAACCATCCGTCCGGGAGACACCCGTGCTTCCTCCGTGAAGCCTTGGGTCCAAAGCGTGACCTGCAGAACCTCTTTTTTTTTTTTTTTTTTTTTTTTTTTTTGCATCAGGGCACTTGGCCTCCCAGAAAAGTGATTTTTTTAAAACCAGGGGCGGATGAGTTGTCCTTCCTGTGTTCCTTTAGGAAAATAAGAATCCCTCTAACGTGCCAAGCTCGGAGGGGCCTCCAAAGGCCTTCCGTGGAGACCTGTCCCACCTCCTCCCGCCTGCAGGGAAGGGGGACGCGTGGAGTCCTGGCTCCACACCTTTCAGCAGCTTGTGCTGCCCCCGCTCCGCAGCCGAGCTTCTGTTTCCTGTTGTATCTCAACATCTAAATCCTCCAAGAATCATTGTAAAAGCTGCTTGTCGCTGAGAGCGATCTGGTCTCACTCGCGCTGCACGGGAGCCGCGATAATGAATGGGGCAGTGTGATTACCGTGTCTCCTCACACAGGCAGCCAGCTGCTCTGCCAGATTGTGAATTTGTCATTTTCTTGATTTCAAAATCCAGGGCGTTCCTATGAAAACTGAATATTTGAACTGTGGCAAGACCGAGGTGGCGTCCCAGCCCCGCTCACTCCTTTTCTCGCCAGTCCTGAAGCCAACAGCTCATCTCTCATTACTTCTGGGCTTTTATGGTGTTAGGACTTACCGGCTTTCCCCGGTAAGATCGACACCTCTCTGTGATTTCAAGCACATTCGTGGAGACACAAGCCAGGGGCCTTGGGTGAGCAGGGGCCGGCAAGCTGAGCGGTGAGGGCCACTGCACAATTTGACTTGAACAATAAGAAAAAGAGGTTAAAAACAAACGTGTATGGTCTCGGCAGACATAAATAGAAAGATCGTTCTGATGTGGTTGCACAATCCCAGCATTGTACCCTCCATCGCGAGAGGAAGATCTGGTGGAATCCATGAGAACACGCGGAGAATCGATGACAGTCAGTCAGGGTGCACTTTGGGTTCAAGGGTTCTACTCCAGCCCCTGCAATTCTGTGGGGTGTAGGGGGTTGGGGATGGCTGCTGTGGGGGACCCCACCCGCTTCGCTCCTCATCCCTGGCCACCCCATGCGGCTAGGACCTAGTGTGCCCAAGGACGCCGGGGCTGAGGAACGGGCGGGGTGGAGGGCTTCTGCTCCCGACTGCGGTGGTGAGGGGAGAAGCCCCCCATGGGCAGTTCGGATATCAGCTGCAGGCAACGTCAGCACAGTGTGGGACACAGCATCCTGCAAGCGGTTAGGTGTCCCCAACACGGAGCTCCTGGGGACGGGTGTGCGTCTGCTGACAACCTATGTTGACGAGCCTCCCTTGTGCCGGGATGTTCTGAGCGTGGAGGCTCCTGTCCCTCCCGGGAGAAAGGGAGCAGGGGAGAGGGGGTGGCATGCAGGGCAGGAAAGCCTCGCCTCCCTGCTTCCTTCTACCTATTTCTCCCTCCCTCTGGAAGGCTCCTGTTGTGTCAGGGGAGTGGGTCAGGGAAAGAACCCGGGGCAGGGAGGGGAGGTCGACTGGAGAGTCTGTCCATCTGTGGCCTGCCCTCTTGCTTAGGCCGCCCCTACATTCACTCAGGTGTCCAATATTTAGTCCCTACTGTGGATAAATGGGGGGGGGCTTCCAGCAACTCGGGGAGGCACGGGCAGAAGCGAAGATGGACAGGTGGGGGGAAGCCAGGAGGAACTTGCTGGTTGACAGGGGAGGGAGGAGGTAACACATCGACAGACCCCTCTTTTCGAAACCATTACCCGTGAGAGGTTGGATGTTCTGGGCCTTTAATACAGATCCCTGCTACAGGGGGTTCCCCTGCCTGATTTCCCAGAAAAGGGCCCCCTCCCTGGGATGCCGTTTGGGCAGCCTGCCTGCAGTCTAGTGGGGGCGGCACGCTCGGGGCTGGCGTCGCGAGAGCGCCCTGAGGTTCAGCAGAGGTGCTTTCCCAAAGGCTTCCTGGGCCCCAGCGCATCCGGCTGTGCGGACACCTAGGAGGCAGGACATCCCACCCAGAAGCGTGAGAATGAATTTTCGGGGGTCTCCGGCATCAGGCTTAATTTCCCTCTTGACTCCTCAGCCAGCCATCCCACTCAGAATTTTTCCTCCAAGGAGGAAAGCTCAGCCCATATCCTCTTAAGACTTGAGTTCCCAGACTTCTTTGTAATTATGGTTGGTGTGTGTGCCGAGCTGTTAAATGGCTTGGGGGCTGATGGGACATTGGTACCCGTTTGTTTCTGGGCGCAGAAGGGGTTTGCCCACTTGGGATGCATGCACGTGTCTGTACTCTATTGCAGTTAAAAAATTTTAACAAGCAGTACGTGTACATAAAGGAGAATGTGGGAAATAAAAATGGGTTAGGGAAAGCAGTCAGTAGACAACTAACACACACAGTTCAGCCCTAGAGATCACTGGGAACACACTGACATGTGTATGCATAGAAACACGTGCATATAAATATGCATGTGTACACACACGTATGTACACACAAGATACGTACGGACACATTCACTCACACATGCACACACATGCGTGTGGATACATTATATGTGTGTATTGTGTGCTCAGATACCTATAAATAATCTATTACACATACTACACATCTGTGTGTGTGTAGATAGACACATGGGTGTTGGTACACACGCCTTGCAATCTGCCTTTGTACAACTTTGTGCAGCGAGCTTGTCTCCTGTTACCACGAATTCCTTGTAAATGCTTGTCATTTACCCCGTTCTCTTGGGCACAGGGACCCACGCCGTAGGTAGTCCACTCTGTCTGGAGTGGGACCTTGACCTCCTGCCAGCTGCCCGCCTTCGGATCCCCACCTCCCTTCTCCAGGGCCGGCGTCCAGCCCCGGGCGGCAGGGAGAGGGGTCCTGGCGGGGCGGGTTGCCCTCCGCGACAGGCGTGCGTCTGAAAGCCTTTGCTCTGCTCTCTCCTCTCCCCCCCGCAGTGCCCGGCTTCCCGTATCCGGCCGCCACCGCCGCGGCCGCCTACCGAGGGGCGCACCTGCGAGGCCGCGGCCGCACCGTGTACAACACCTTCCGCGCCGCGGCGCCCCCGCCCCCGATCCCGGCCTATGGCGGGTAAGTGGGCGATCTCCCCCTCCCCTCCCCGCGGCGGGCCTCGCGCACCGCCCGCTCCCGCGTGTGAGTGCATGCTGGTCTTGACCGCCCCGCCAGAACCGCCCCAGCATGCAGCCCGGCGCGCGCCTGCAGCGGAGCACCTTGCAAAGAGTGTTGAAAAATGAGTGTGATTTGTCCTGTCATGGTTGGTGCCTTTAAGCATTCTACATGTCACATGTTGTTATGTAAATTCTCTCTGAGACTGAATGCTGGAGAACAGAAAAATGGCTACAGCCAAAGATGTATTTCTGATGATTGCAAACATCTGGTTATTAAGGAGGTTGGATCACGTTTGCCCCTTGAATTCCGTCCACGGAGGGACATGAAGTCCCCAAACGTAAAAGTCCACTGGGGTGGTCCTGCTCCCCTCTCCAAAGACACCTTGCTTGTCAAGGTTTATGAACCCTTGTCTGAGAAGAGAAAATTGGGTGTGGAGTCAAATGCAAACATTCGAAAGTTCAAAGACGTTGGAAGTAAGACCCGTTTCAGTTGGATTTTCCAAAATGGGCATTTGGCTTCCTTTCCCCTCCGCAAGGAAATGCGGGGTACTGTGTTTCCCATTGGCGGTTTGGGTCCATTCTGTGTGCATGGACCCTGGTGTTGCCAAGTCCAGATCAAGGAATGGCAGGGAATGCCAAGAAACCGTGGTCTTGGTGGGTGCGCCGCAAAACACAGCAATGCTACCCTTTCTTTGCTCCTGTTAAAGGCTCCTTCCAGAACATGCCAGCACCCCCAGAGTCAGGGGAAAACGGATGTCTCTGCTGGTGTCCGGGGATGTGTGGACTGTCTGGAGCATTGTGGGTTGTCACAGCAGGAGCAGGAAGGTGCGATGGCATCTAGGAGGTAGAGGCCGGGGGTGATGCTTGACATCCACAGTGAACGGAATGGCCCCCAACGTAGAGTCATTAGGCCCCAAATGTCAGTAGCGCTACTCAGAAAAACTCAAATATCCCCAAGACGGTTTGGCACAAGGCTCTCCTGGCCAATGACTGGCTGTCTGGTCTGTAAAAAGAATATGGCTGTACGAAAAAGGTTAATGCATTTTTTTTTTTAGCTCTGTTGCTTATAAATCTTTTAGAAAACCCGAATTAGCCTAGATCATCCTCTATTATACTGATGACAAAGGGAACCACTCTTTGTTTCATCATTTATTCATATCTCACCTATTGTGGAGGAGAGCATTTGAAGTGTTTCAAACACAAATGCAATGAGACAAAGTTAAGAATATAAATAAATGAAATGAGATGGAATCATCAGGAGGAGAAAACAAAGGCATAGAGCTCGGTCGGCGTCCATTGTTTCTCATGTTGTCATTAGCCTTGGGTCCCTTCTGGGCTCTTAGTGGACAAAACGACAGCGAACATTTCTTTCTTGCGTTCAGGTGGTGGAAATGACAAACCACGGATGAACTTGCCCTAACTTCTCCCCACCCTCCAAAAACATGCCTCTGCTCCTCCTCAGCCTTTATCTGACCACGTGATATAAGGAAGCGTCCAGAGTGTTAATCATTATTTCCAGCCCCATAGTGTTGAGCACGTTTTATAGACCCAGAAACGCAGAAATAAAGATGTGTTATTCCCAAGGTCACACAGTAAGTTGTTATGAAGAGAAAATGCCCACCAAGTTGCCCTGTAGGCTCATGTAATTACTAAAGCAAGATTCATAAGCCATAAATACAAAATTACATGTTTATACCACATTAGCTTGTCTGAAAATTATTATCTTAGTAGATGGTGATTGTAGCTTTTTGGTATATGTACCTTCAGTATCTCACTACTACACTGAACAGGAAAAAAAATTATATGGCTTATCCTCACGTGAACAATTTATAAAAATCTCAAAATCATACACCTGCTATAAAGTTGAAATTCGCTAACTTACAATGATCTCGCTCTTTGCCGGGAATAACCGTGCATAACTAATAAATGCCATGTTGACCAGGGAAAGACACAGGCATCTCCAAATGGTGAAGCAACATGTTTGTGACTGCTTCAGATGTGATTTAATTTAAATATTCCGGCAATATTCCTAATCATTTTGGTTATAATGGTACACTGTGCCTCTTCGCTGGTAATATTCTGAACAGAATCCTGAAGCCACCCTTAGTAGAAATTCTCAACCCAGGAGGAGGAGAAGCAGAAGGGCTAAGGGTATGTGTGTCCGTGCCTGCATGTTCTAGAAGAGAAAAGTGCTGGTTGAAAATAGGAAATTCAGTGAGGGTGTTTTTCTGTATGACAAAGTGCCTGGAGTGCACCGGCTCCGAATGAGAAAGTGTGAACCTGGCATCTGAAATGAAGGTTTCCCTTTTTCTCTGCTTGTTGGCTGAGGCTGCAGGAGGCTGCAGGGGGTAGTTCATTTTGGAAAGAAGAGCAGATAGGGGCTCCAGTGGGGAGAGCCCTGAGCTTGAATGGAAGCAGAGAGATTGGAAACACTCCTGTTTTCAGAAGGTGACGTTATCGGGATTCAGCTGGTCCAGGTGATAGTGTGGCTTTCTGTAGCCGTTTGTCTCCAAAGTGCTTTGGGGGAAGATTTGTAGAGTCGACTAATGTCTTTACTCCAGTGCAGCTCTGCCTGATATCGCTTTCCTCAGTTGCATGTGCTGCCTTGTACCTTCCAGGGGTTCCTTCCAGAGAGGGGTGGGGGCACCCTGTAAGCTAATAATTCCCATTAATGTGATAAGTGGTAAGGGTGTTATGTGACCACCAAGGAAGGTCCCTTAGCTCAGCTTGGATTTTTAGAGAAGGCTTCCAGAAAAAGAGGAAATGTAGGCTGCACTGAAGTCCAACCACTTCCTAAATTGCCACGCTGAGATCCCATTCCACCATTCCCCCTCACACCCAGGGATCCCCATCTTTTCTAAGCTGTCACCCAGCAAGCTGCATTTATTAGGATTTTCTCTTTGTCACCAGTGGAAGATAAAGCTAACTGCCAAGCTAAACCTTTGCTCTTCATGAAGTATGCAATATATACTTCATTGCTGAAATTCCAACCAAAAATGTGTCATTTATCCTATGTCCGTGTATGGCTTCCATATTGTTTTCCCAAGATATTGGGGGGAAAAAATATCAGGGCACCTGGGTGGCTCAGTCAGTTAAGCATCTGACTCTTGGTTTTGGCACAGGTCATGATCTCACAGTTGTGAGATCAAACCCCACATCATACTCTCTGCTCAGTGTGGAGTCCGCTTCAGATTGTCTCTCCCTCTTACACACATGCTCTCTCGCAAATAAATTTTTAAAGAGTGTTTAAAAATAAATCCCACAGAACCTCTGTGTCTACTTCCGTGGACCCTTGGGTGACTGTCAGAGGTATCCAACATCGAGACAGTCATACAGGAAGATTCACCAAGCATGCCTTTCCATTCATCCATTTCCTTGGATTGATTTGGTTTTCTCTTCCACATTCTGGTATTCTCTGAAGTCCCTCCCAGCAAGTAAAGAGCACAGGTTTTGGAGAGGTCCTGTTCTCTTCTTTCTCACACAGTAAAAAGAAACTTCTTGGGACATTAATACGTGATCGTTTGCCCAGGGAGAGGGGGTTCTGCTTGGACCATGGGGGGGACCACAGGAATGGGTAGAAAACCTAGACTGAGTCAGCCAACTCACTGTTGATTGTCAACATTAACTGAATGAGGATGGGCAGTGAGTTAGAAACCTAGGGTCCGACCCCTTTCCTGGGAGGCTCCTGCAGTTCCCACACCCCCATTTCCCGCAAGCCACAGAGTTGGCTTTGGACGGAGGCACCACAATAGTTTTTGGAATATGTAGATCATAAATAAAATATCAACTAGTGAATGGTTTCTGAGAGAGCCGAATCACCAGGTCTGCCATATTTCTCCACGCATTTGATCCTAAACTCAGTTTTGATAGAGAAGCCTCAATGTCCAGTCTGTCTTCCTATGACTCACATGTGGGAGAAATTGCCCACTGGCCAATCGCCCTCCAAAGGAGCTTGCGGATTGCTGACGCATGGATGGAAATGGCAGGTAGATGGACTGGAGACACACCCTCAGACTCAGTAAACATCTGATATTAGAAGACAGCATCTGAACCCCAACACCCTCCCAAAGGAACCCCGTGAGACTGGCCTCACCAAATTCTTACTCTTAATTAATTAGCTACTTAACTATAAAGCAGCTACTTATCACGTGCCTGCTGTGTACCGTGCGTATTGTCTGAGGACACAGTAGAGTGTTCTAATGGAGCATCAAAGAATATTTTACAAATTGTTATGATTCTAGGCTAAACATCCAGCATCTGCTATAGGGTTTTGGTCTCGGTTCTCTGGATATCTTTGAACAAGGTGTTCTATACTTTCTTAGGAAATTAGTTATGACACATCTATGTACAATGTCTCAGAGTTACCTTTGAGGACACTCTGTGCTATTTCCTATAGAGGAGAGATATGGTAGTATCCCAGGAAAAAACTCTTCAATCTGGCCCAGTGCAAGATTGAAGTCCACACACAGATCCTTGGGAATGCTTCAGGGTAGGTCCTAGGAAAGCAAGAGGCAGCAGCCTCTAGGGCTCTGTGTTTGTGATGTTATACATCAAGCACGCTTTCTGGCTTAATTTCTAAATGTCTAATCCTCAGACTATATGGTCTGCTTTTGAGGACCTTTCTCATTTAATGTGAACACTAAGAACTAAAGTCATCACACATTTTCAGAATATTTTCCAGAATTTTCTCTAGCATTTTATTGGTATGTTTGGTTTTGCTGTAAATTCTCGTTCGAACTTCCAGTCAGTTTTAAAGTGTACCTCTGTTACATTAAAAACAAAAAAAAAACAACTGAATGCATCTGTAGATAAAACCACCATAAACTAGTGTTTCTAAAATTTTATTTTTGGGGGGGGAGGGGAGAGTTAGGTTACAGAAGCCTTTACTAATCTAATTAAAAATGTGTTTTCCCTAGGAAAATGTTGGTGCACACATACATATATCCATACATAATAATACACAAATGCCAGGGGATTTATGGACCTGTATCTATTCAAAAACAGCTAGATTTAAATGCATTAAAATTTTAATTTATTTTCCACTTGGAAGGGACAGCAAGGTAGAGCAGTTTTAAAGCACCTCTCCTTTAGGAACGCATTCATGATAGGGATATATTCCATTACACAAACAGGTTGTACGGTTTGGGCATCCTATACTTTCTTTCCTTTTTTTTTTTTTGTAAAGTAAACTAATTTGCTATAGTGCGATCATCCCCTGCTTGCATTCAACCAAATATTTAACTACTGTTATTACCTTTCAAAGAAAATGAGTTGTGCATTTGCATTATGTTCTCGTGAAAGCATATTGCAGGCCCGAAGTGATTGGCAAGCAATACAATTACGTTTGCATGGCTAGACAGACCGCCTTTGCATTAAAATTGGACTGCACCTGTTCAATGCATGACGGCAACTCCGTTCTATTGTTCGGGGCCCGCGGTTCATTTATCTGTAGATCCATACTAGCCATCGACTTCTGCCCTCCTTTCCCTACACATCTGATATTTTAAGTGCACCTGTTTCATGGGGCTTTAAAAAGCATTTGGACGCATTCCTGGAAACCAGAGAGCGAGAGAGTGTGCAAGAGCTTTCCTATAACCGGCTCCTAGACTAGGGCCTAGGACACTGGTCCGTCTCCTAGCTCAGTGCCGTCCCAAATGTAAAGAGAACACGTGGAGGGCGGTGTCCCGTAGATCGACGAGCCTGTTCATCCCCAGGCCAGCAGCATCAGCGTCCCCTGGTCCTTGTTAGCAATTAGAATTCTTAGACCCCCATCCAGACCTACTGAGTCAGAAACTCTGAGCTGGGCATGGGGCCCTGCCATCTGTATTTTAATACGCCCTCAGGTGACCTTGCCTGCGTGCTGAAGTTTGCCCACTGTCCCCCACAGCAGTTCAAGGAACGCTGAGAAGCCAAGACTCCCTAGACTAGAATCGCAGCTCAGCCAACACGTGGCTCACTCCAGTTTTGTTTCTTGATACGTGAAGAGCGATGCCAGTATTCTCCAACTCATGGGGGTGTGATGAGGGTGAAATGGGCTAATGAGCACAGGATGCTTAGACCAGGGAGTGGCCCAGAGTCCTCATTCTAGAACCGTGAGGACCAGTAGTATTGGGGTTCGGGCTATCCCCAGCAGCTTAGGGGGGAAACAGCATCTCGGGGAAAGTGGCAGCCCAGCAGTTGGCTCGTTTCAGACCACCAAGGCCAGCCGAATCGGGTCTTTGTTTTTGGGGTTCTCCTGAAACTAAATCACCCTCTCCAGCATCGCCACCCACCCTGCCCCCCGTAACATGCAGGTGCAGCCCTCGGCGAAAACACGCATTCCCTGCGAGGCGTGGTTTACAGTCGCGGTGGGAGTTCTCCGTTCGCGTCCTTGGCAAAGCCTCGCGGTCTGCTGCGCCTCTGAACCCCGCAGGCCCCCAGTAGGAGCTCGGGACCCTCTGGACACTAGGGCTTGCATACTCTGTTCCCTCTGCCCGGACTGCTCCTCCTCCCTCTCTCCCTGTCTGAGGCTTCGAGATTTCCGAGGCTCTTGCTCAGGTGTCGTCCTCACCTCTGCTGCCAGCCCTCCTCCTGCTCCCTTTGCCGAGCCTCTGTTCCTCCTCCACCCCCATCCAAGCCGCAGGTTTCTGTGTATGTGCACGGATGCACATGGCTTTGCGATGATGGGGCCCCTCCCTGGAAAGCTCCCCGAGGGCAGGTTTAGTGAGGGGCCCACTCTGCTTGTCTGTGCCTTAGTGCAGTTGCTGGAGGCGAGTAAGCCTCTTGGGGGCAAAGGGCACTCATCACTCAGTTTGTGCGAGCTTGTCAACATGAGGATCCCGGGTCACGATCTCTCTTTGGTTCTCTGTGTCATAAATGTGGGATGTCCGAGTCCCAAAGGAATTGTCTATGGCCTACGGTGGAGGGCCAAGGCTGGCCCGGGGATTTCCCTGTTGAACAAAGGCCACGGTCAGGGCCTGATCTTGCCTCCCTTCTCGGAGTTGCTGGTGCCAGGAGAGTTGACAGGTGGGCGTGCAGCTGACTACCAGGCACAAGAGCTGGTGTCTTCCAGCCAGAACCCAGGCTCAGACACTCCCAATCCCCGTGCGTGTGTGTGGGAACGGCCCCGAAGTCCAGGCCAGGCTCGGTTCTTCATTATTTCCAGAAGAGCAGCCACCGACTGGGTCCCCGTCTACAAATATGTAGACAGAGGCATTACTTCCCATGTTTATATTCATATGTAGTTAAAATATGAATATTTTGTTCACCCCGATCACTTTCTGTGCTCCGATGCCAAGCACCGTGCTCATTGCTTTGCACACAGCACCCCACTGCATCCTCCTTCGAGTTGGCCACCACCTGGCCTCTTGCTACATTTTACAGATGAGTACGTGATGCTCAGAGAGCTTAAGTGAGGAGCTCAGTGGCTCTCAGCTGCTGGTTGGTGAGGCTGGGACCAGATGGGCGTGTGCTTCCCGTCTCACTTGGCTCTTGAATAATGACCTGCTTTTGGAGGAGGCTATTGGGAGAGCAGGTGTTCCCAGCAAAGGCAGGCGTAGCAGGGAAAGAATGGGGCAGAAGCAGAACCCATTTTGCCACGGCTACATGACTCGCCTTTGTGGGGCCAAAGTAAATATTTGTCACTCTCCCCCGTTTCCTCAGATCCGTCCCAAGTCCTGTTGGCAGAGGCCGGCCCCACTTCTGACCCCCAGCAGACACTATCTCTTAATGTTGGGAACGCTGCAAGCATAGCTCGGGACGCTGTCTACCTCGGTGTCTCGGATTAGGGTTTCATGCTGCTTGACGACTGCTCCCGTGAACCGTGCTCCTCTCGGATCAAAATGAAAACAGCCAGAGCGGTTCCTGCAACCTGCTTAGCATGTGAAATCCCTGTCACGTTTATAAGGATAATGGTACTTGGGGTCTCGTCAGTCAAGTCTGAGAAGCTCTGAGAAGCACTCTCCAGGGTTCTCCAGCAAACCAGTGTCACAGCTGTGTGTGTGTGTGTGTGTTTCGAGTGCCTTCCTTTGGCTCCATATGCTTGGCTTTCACGTGGGTCCGCTCTCCTCCCGACACCTGCCGGCCCCCCCTTGGGTAATCAAAGTCGTGTTCCTCTTAGAACCCAGTTCCATTCGGTGGTGGGGCTCGCTGGTCCTCTGCCGGAATCATAAAGCATCTTCGAACGCCTTCTCAGGGAAGGTTCTTAATAACAACCACAGCCTGCGGAAAACATGCATTTGGTAACACCTGCCTTCATAGTCGGTGTATTCTGTGCTCCTCCCGGAAGCTGGGTGTGGCATCAGGTTCCATGCGACCCTCGTGAAACCCACTGTCAGGCTCAGGAGCCGGGAGCCAGTTTCCCTGATCACCCTCCTGTAAGCTTTTCTTCCTGGCTCTTTCGCTCAAGGTATACCAAGAAACCTCCAGAAAAGTCCAGGATATTTTCCGCCTCCTATCAAGTCCTTTCTCTCTGGAATGACTGTTTGGATGGTGACAATAGAGCCCCAGTGAGGCCACGGTGGTTCAGTCATAATGTGGGGCTTGCTTGGCCTGGATATAATCTATAAAAATAGACACAAGGAACATGTATGTGCATGTGCACACGGGAGCTCATGTACGGAAGCGCATGTGCAAACGCCACTGCTCACATTTTACATTATCTACATCCCTCTGCACACACACACATGCACTCATGCACATGGGCATGGTGAACACACACACATCCACGTGCACACAGCACCCATATACACAAATACACATCCTCGCGCACACATGTGCTCACACACACACATAATCAGAGGTATTTTCCTACGTTTACCATAAAAGAGTGGCACCTGGAATGACCAAATGCAACACCATCGGGTGGAAGAAGGTAGAACCATTCTGGAATCATTCGGGCTGTCTGGCTCTCCTAAAGTCCCTCAGCTCCCACGCCTACTGAAAATGCGACAGTCCGTCCCCCTACCCTTTATCAATCCTGTGTTTCAAGCAGATAATTTTGTTTTCCTTCCGGGGGGAGCTCCGCAGTCGGACTGAACGCAAACTCTGACCCTCCTGTCTGTCTCGGCCACTTGAGTTGAGTCCCTCCTTGCATTTCCACACCCCTTCCTGAAAGTGGGGAGTCTGGTGCCCAGCCTGGGGCCACCACATCCTGATTCTGGGCCAGCCCCGAACCCCGGCCTCATTTTCTCGGGCCGACGGACAGCTGTTGTCTCCAACCTCCTTAACCACCGTGAAAACTCTCCTGGGTTGCTGTGTTTTGGATCGTGTGACCAGACTAACTCCGCCAATGCAGGGGTTGGTGTGTCTGCATGGGGGAAAAGCACTAATATGGATGTTTCTCTTTGTGTGTGCACCCTTGCAGTGTTGTTTACCAGGATGGATTTTATGGTGCAGACATTTATGTAAGTATTCATTAACGTGCATGCCACCCTTGTTTCCTCCCGGAGTCATTCTGTTTGCAAGTTTGCTGCGCGTTTCCTCTTCTCGGTCTGCGGGGAAGGGTCCCGGGGCGGATCCGCAGGGCAGAACACCTGCTCACGGCTGCTGGGGGCAGCATTAGCTCCTTTGTTACCTTCAGAAGACATGCCCCCTGGAAGACACGGCATTTCTCTCGTGTCGAGTTCAAGACTCTCCCCCCACCCCCAGAAATTCTCTCGAAAGTTTTCAGTATGGTCCGTGTGTTTGCGGTACAATATTTAGGATAACAGCTGGAGTTACCAGCTGTAGAAGGTTAAAAGGTATTTTCATGGCGGCTTTTCTTTTTTGATGTTTTCCTATAAACTCATTGACTTGTTCACAGTAATAGCTCTAGAAAGAACCCCTCCAACTCCCCCTGGATGATGTTAGCCAGAAACTTCTCTCACAAAATACATGTCAACTTGACCCCAAAACCCTATTTTCTTCCTTATTCCTTCCATTTCCCCCCAAATCATTACCTGACTTAGAAGTGTTTGTTAAATTTAGAATTGTTTATTAAATGGTAGCACTTTATTAAGCTTTTCACTTTCAGAAAAGAGTAGGGGGCTTCTCATTATGGGGACCATAATTAAACTCACCTAAATGGATCGAGAGGTAGTCCCCCCCCCCACATCATGATATTAGCTGCGATGTTAGGAAAATAACCTGGGATAAATGCAATTTAAAATAGATGGGCAGGGTCAGAGGCTATTTTTTAAATCATATACTTTTATTACAAGTGACCTCAAAT
Organism: Ailurus styani; assembly: GCA_002007465.1. Lineage (NCBI taxonomy): Eukaryota > Metazoa > Chordata > Mammalia > Carnivora > Ailuridae > Ailurus > Ailurus styani. The sequence continues at coordinate 6,636,119 of LNAC01000023.1, read as the reverse complement.
AAGTTCACTGGAATCATATTTGTCTTATAAACTAGATAACAGAGAAAAATAAAACCATGCTTCTGACTAAATTGATAGCATTTACTAGAAAATGAGACACTATTTAATTTTCTTCCTTTTGAATTTCAAATAATTACAATTTTGAGACATAGTATTAATCTCCATCAGTGATGCCCGTAGTTGAGTTCTAGCATGGCATCAAATACACTTATTATAATCTGTGGGTGAGGACTTCTTTCGTAATAAAATGAACAACCTTCATCCAGTGAACAACACATTTCTTATTTTTGGTGTAGCTTAATCCATGCCTCCAAATACCCTCTTTAAAAAACAAACAGCTTTCAATGCATAGCATTATAAATAGAGAGGCAGGCTGGGACTGGACATCCTCGAGCCCATCCAGGTCCTTAGAAACCCAGCGAACCCAAAACCAGTCTATACCCTCCCCCAGTGTAGCCTCTAGGTAGGGCATACCTCTAGGGCTTTCTTAGGGCTTTTTTTTTTTTTTTAACTTGGGAAATGGGGAGAAGAGAAGGGATGAAAAATGAGGGGGAAAAAGCAATCAACCGAAAAACAAACAACAACAACAAAAAAAAAACAAAACCCAAAACCAAAAAACTATTTCCATCAAAACCCACCAGTGAGGGTCGGGAGAGTATACGTTAGCCGACTTAGCTAAAAACAGAAATAGGTATTGTTTGTTGAGTGTCCGCCTCTCTGTGCCTCAGTTTCTTCATTTGTAAACTGACAGCAACTGATGGAATTACTAATGTGTGCCATCCTGTGGATGTTCCCAGTGGGCGTCTTGTCCTGCTTCCTGGATGTTTGAGTTTAGGAAGGAGGAGCTGCCCACAGGGAGAGTCTGTCGGGTCACAGACACGGGGAAAGGGTGCACTAGGAAGAGGAGTGGGCAGACGTGTCTGTGCTGGTCGGTGCTAGGCCCCACAGATGGAAATCCATGAGAACAGAGCACACGGACGGAGCAGAGACGCTCAGAAGGGAGCAAATGTGCCAGCTTCCAGGCTAAGGCAGGAAGATAAATTCCGTTCGAGGAGGAAAGCTACAAAAAGAGTCCCTTTGTGCGTTAAGTTCCTTTAGTGGCTTTCGTTTCCCCCGGATTCATCCTCTCTGGGCCAAGCCTGCCGGGCACCGTGGTGTGGCCCCCACGGGTGTCTGGGTGGTGTTCGCACAAGGATTCTGTCTGGGGCCAGCGTGTCTTGATGCTGCAATGTCGCACTTGCCAGTGTCAAGGTTTAGAAGACGGTTTCTCTCGTTCATTGCAAGCCATTCTTCTAGCCAAAAAAAAATTTTATTTTCCCTCTGTTCTTATTATATGACAATAAGATTTTTCAGGGGGTGGTTCCAAATAGGCAATTAGGGGACAGAAGCACTTACTGAATTAACTTGGAGCCTTGTCTGCCTAGCACTTGTTTCTCTCCTCTTTCCAAGGAGATAACTTAGACCTTGCAGACCTTCCTGACTATTCTGCTCCGCGTAAGGTGGCAAGTTTGGTGTGTGTCTGCGGGGCACAGTGACGGACCAGACCGCCTGACAGAGCAGCAAGACAAGGGCTCATCGATGGCCTTATGTTCGTAGCAGGGAAAGAGAGACCACGAATATTTCCTGCTCTCTCAAGTTGACGGAGCAGGATTCGTCTTGGCTAGAAGTACCTTAAAATCTGGAATGTGCTTTTTCAAACTGCCTCCCCGGCCTCCCTTGCAGTACAGGTCTGTTCTGATGACTGGAACTGTCCCCGGGGCATCGTTTCTTAAAGGAATGAGGAGTAAAAAGGTTCAGAGGACAGCATGTGAGGTTTTCTTTTATTTAAAGGAAGTTTCTGGCTTGCTCCTTTAATTTCATAAAAATAGTGCACAATAAATAGGCCAATCCTGAGGGGTCCCGGGACAGGTGGTAGATACATGGGTCACCTCTAATAGGTTTAAATGTCCTCTTTGATTTTAACTTTACTGGGTAGAGTAGTGAGCTTCTAGCTTCGGTCACTGCTAAGGACGGCAGAGGCAGGCCACCCTCCAGTTCTTGCGGCTCAAGCGCTGTCCCCTCAGAAGCTGTCACAGCACACACGCCAGACCACGGCCTCCACCCCTTCTCTCTGTCCTGCAAGGTCTTTCCATCCCCCCACCCCCACCCGATGTTGGAGCCCTTGGGCATTTCTCGGTCCCAACAGAGACCTCGGGTTTGAAAGTCCTGCCGGAGAAGCTGGGACTCTGGCCACAGGGGACACGCGCAGGCCTGGTGTGGATGGCCCCTCATCAGAGCCGACGTGGCGGGTTTTGAAACCCAGAAGGATGATATAGAAGGTCATTACCTGGGTCCTTTCTACCTGAGGACATGCTAGACACACACACATTTCAAAAGATAGGAAATTAGCTTACAAAACTAGCCTCTCGAATCTGCAAGTTCACCATGATTGCTCAGTGGCGCACATTGAAACGATTTTTTTCCATAAGAAAGTGAGTCACGGTAAAGAAAAATAGTAGTAGTCGTGGCCCGCGGGGTTGACCTCCTGTCGGGAGGCTGGAGCAGAAGCACGAAGTCCCGGGGCCGCACAGCCGTGCGTTCTGCTCGGGAGCCGAGCCGTGGCGCTCACGAGAGCAGAACCGGCCCCAGGGCTGGGCGCCCGCGCCGCCTCCCTGCGTTCAGCCCGCTGCTCTTCCTGCTCTTCTGCTCGGGGGGAGAGGCAGGGCTGCGGCGTCTGACCGAGAGACTATTGGAAATGGAAATCAGAACAGGGCGATCGAGCAATCCGGAAGGAAGGCAGTGACTCAGCGGAAGGTGGGGTGAGATAGCGGAGTGACGGGGAGAAGAGCGGCGGGGGGAGCGCAGACAGACAGACAGAAGCCCTGGCAGAGGACAGAAAGCGTCCCCTTCCTGTAAGAAAGCCCTCGGCCTCCACCCGCCTGTGCTCCGGGGGCTGCGCTGTCACCCATGGGTCTTAAAGAGGTGTCCTCGGTTCAGCGGATGGAAACAGGGGTGACTGGGGCCCGGAACTTCTCCAGGTAAACCCCAAGTCCTTCTTCCGAGAACCCCGCGTTGGGCGGGAGTCGGCTGCGAGTCCGCTAAGATCGGGCAGGCCGGTCACCCCGGGGCGAGCGCCCGCCCAGGAGCTACGCGATACCGTGGGGAGCAGGGTCAGCCCCTGCCGCTTCCCCTCCTCCCTCAGCCCCGGAGGGGAGAAGTGGCCTCCACCCGTTCCCTCCAGTTTCACTTGCACAGGCGGAAACTCTTCTTCAGAAAAGAGATGAAATGGTTTGCCCGCAAATGTTCATTGACCCCGGGGTCGGAGCCCGTATGATCTGGCTGCAGAGTTCGGTGCTTAACCACAGAGCCAACAGCGTAACCTTCTTGCCCTTGTTGAGCCGGACTCGGAGATGCAGTGAAAGGGAAGGAGGAGGGTGAGAAGTAAGAGGGTACTGGAGAGATTATGGGGGAGGCAGGTCATGGGGAACAGTACCTCTACTTGAAACGTTCCGACAAGCAACGGGAGAGAGAAGCCTAGCATGTTGACAGGCATAGGTCCACAGCTTAAACTTATTAAATCCGAGGCCAAGTAAAGATTAAAATNAACGGGAGAGAGAAGCCTAGCATGTTGACAGGCATAGGTCCACAGCTTAAACTTATTAAATCTGAGGCCAAGTAAAGATTAAAATACACACACACACACCCCTTTATAAGGCAGGTCCCTAATCTCTTATAGCATTCTGCCACCTCGATGTCTGCCCTAGAACTAAAAAAAAATCACTCTAAACTCGAACGACTCACATGACAGATTAGGCTTGCCCCCCAAAACTCTCACATCCGAAAACTGCCTCCTGTCCAAGGGGTTCTACTTGAGATCTTACTGGTATTGGACTTGAATGAGGTTGTGACATATATACACACACACACACACATATATGTGTGTGTGTGTGTGTATATATATATATAAATCAGCAACTTCTCTAGATACCTGCACGCACCCATAATTTTACAGTCCTATAAAAAGAAGCTTTGGTAACTCAATGGGAATTCATTAATTCACAAAATTCAGTTGCAGTCTCTGTTGTTATTTGATACTAAATTTTTAAAATAAAGGTATGGATACAGTGATGGACTGTCGTCCTAACTGCCTCAATAATTAGGCATCAAAACTAAATCCTCAGGTATTCTAGAGAATTCTTATGAGGTAAAGAGAGAAACTTGAAGTCGTTAACTTGAACTGTTGGCGCTACGCTTAGAAGGAGAGGAAGCCATGAAAGTGTCCTTTTTTCTTCTCTAAAACTGAACACAGGGTATGGCACAAATACAATCATAGGGTCTGACCCCACCCACACCTTCTGGATATTCTGGGTTGCAGAGCCCTGCGGCTAAAACTTCCTTCTTCCTTTGGTTTGATGCGTCATTCTCAGGTGTTAGTGAAGTACGAGAAGCAAACTTGTAAACGAATTGCTCTGGAATTTCTGTCTGACTTATGCGTTTTCTTTTATTTATTTCATTTTTGCATTGAAAACATTACATTTCTGTTTCCTTATAGAGTAGTGTATCAAGAGCCTGTGTATGGCAATAAATTGCTGCAGGTATGAAATCCCGACTGGTGGAAAAACTCATCACTATGATTGTGGGTTTGCTGTGAAATCCTACTAACAAGACGATTCTGGGGAGGGGAGATGTTCTCTAACATAGAAGGAGGAAAGACTTAACTGAATTTTCCAGTTTCGATGTGAATGCTTCTAGGAGAGAGATGTATATCCTCAGACTTCCCCTGTTTGCTAGATCATGAGTGTATCAAAATGGAGATTCTGACTTGCCTATAAATTTCCTGGCTCAAAATGCATCTATACCCAATTAATATAAATTCAGCGAAAAGACTCGCAAGGTTTCATTTTATCAACTGTCTGGGTGACTTTGTAGTAGGTTTCTGGAGTCAATTGGAATGGTTAAACAAAAACTTACTCATCCAGCATTGAGGGTCAGCATAGCTAACATAACTTCCCCTGGTTTCATTGTAGCTTCTTACAAATTTATTCCATACCTATTGCTATAGCTTTCAACCCTATTACTCACAGCTGAAGCAACCCCCAAATGAACCAATTTGTAGGAAGGAAAAAGAGCAACACATCCATTGGAGTGTAGCTGGCTGAGTCTCCCAATATGGTCTATAACCAACATTAAAACCGCCAAATAAAATGAAAGAAGAATGTAAAACTAAGGATGATCAGTGGGAGTTTATTACATGAATTTCCCTGTAACATGCGATTCCCATTTTTGTTCTGTATTAAGTCAATTAAGAAAGTACATTCCTTTTTAACCATGAGAATTAATCAAGTTTTAATGAGAAATCTAGTACAAAAAGGGGGTACTTGGATCTAGAGAGAACAACATAATCTAAATTCCCAAGATCAACTTTTATTTTTTACGTTTCAGGAAAACTGATTTTCATTGCCACACTCCAAAAACGGTTGAATGCGTGATGCCGATAAATTAGGGAGCGACTATTTATCTTTAAGTGTTTCATTTTGCAAGTGTTCTTAGAAATGTTTTAGTAAAATATATAGGTACCAGTATATACCAATCTACCGTGTAGACTGCACGAAGTGAGATCCTTGGGTATTCTCAGAAATGGGGAGGCTGCTGTCTAGGATCAAGCCCTTTGTTACTTTATACAGTTAGGCTGAAGGGAAGCGTACGCGCGCACACACACACGCACACGTTACAACACTACCTACCCCCATGTCCCCACCAGCACACAACCATTTTACCTGTCTTCCTAAGTCATTTGGATATTAGAACATCTTTTTCCAAAAGTATGCTCTAAAGTAAGAAATGTGATTTCTCTTGTCAAATGACTGTGCGATGCACTGAGGACCCGCAGTACTTGTCAATATTGTTGTAGAAAGTTCCACAGATGGAGTAGCCAGTTTTGTTTCGTTTAATTTGGCATGTCCCAAACCTATTTGGTCATGGAAAGGTTTTTTCCCTACCATTATTAGTATCCCACAAAGCACAGTTTTGAAAATGCTTGGTTGGAGCACCACGAGAGGTCCTCAGTCAGTAACTTGCCCCAACCTCCAGAGGTCCTGCGAGCAAAGGAAATGTTTCAGACAATATCAAGTCAGGATCTTTAAGGCCAATTCTAGTGATGGTGGCAGGGGTGCGGGGGTGGGGGGGGAGGATTCATAATGGCCATTCGAGAGTTACATTTTACATAAGGTCTCATTTATAGCTTGCTGCCCAATGTAAAAAACAAGTATATTTTATGAACCATGTTGCGCCTACCATTTGGTTTGGTGGTGGGAAAAATCCAGTTGTGAAGGACGCATTTCTGTCCTAAGGTCGGGAAGACTGGTTTCGACATGAACGTGGTTTGGTGCCAGCAAATGGAAGGGAGAGCTCCTTTTTCAGACATTAGCACAGAACCTTGCAGGAGCTCTGGCTCTGCTCAGCGAGCTGCAAAATATGGAGCAATAAAATTGATTAGAGTCACCTGTTAGAAAGGCAAATTAAAGCAATTTGTATATTTTGATCATTTTACAGTGTATGCACACATACACAGAGTTAATACACAACTCTGTTATTCCCCTAATATGGATTTCATACAGAAGGAAAATCGCAAAAGAAGACAATGCAGTATACACATGTGGTGATGTCAAGCCCCCCGAGCCTTTCCCTTCTCTGCTTATGACCTGTTTGAGGGCTCACTTAGACCTGGACTGTCTAATACTGAAACCGCCAGCCCCTTGTGACCCTTGACATGGAAAGTCAGATTAACTCAAATCAAACAAATTAAAGATTGCACTGTTTCACCAGCCAACATTTCAAGTGTTCAGTAGTCACGTAAGGACGAGTGACGACTGTTTTGCACAGCTCAGGGACAGAACATTGCCATCACCACCAACATACCTACTGCACAGGAGGGAGACTAATGCCCAAGGTCAAAATCTCTCCAGTGGCTCCGCAGACTTCGGCCAACTATGATCTTGAGTCTTAAATAGGGATGCTGGTGAACAGATTCCTAAATATCCAAGACCAGAATATTGTCAGTGCATTGACAATTTGTGCCTGTCTTGCATAGAAACACACACTTTTTCTGTCTAAATGCACAAGTCTCGTGAAAATACTGGAGGGGATGGGTCCTTCCCAAGGCACCCTAAGTCAAGCACATCTGTGCGGCAGAAGGACCCCAGTTGCACACACCTCCAGTTTATGGAGGTGATGTAATATGATAAATACTGCCTAGCAGCTGGTGGGGTTCATTTTCCTTGTCTGCTGTTGGCACTATAGCTGTTCTTTCCACTTACCAAACTGGTTACCCACTTTCACTGATGGAAACAATTGTGGAAGTTGGGGAGACATAGAAAGTTCAAACATAGAGGTGTGCCAGGCGGGTGTTGCTAGAAATCTTTGCTGGGACCAAATTCAAAGTCACCCAGTCATGATTGATTTATATGGGCCTTGATACAAATACTTTTGCGCTGGCTTTTGCTTTCTACTCTGGGAGAGAACACACCCCCACCCCCCCACCCCCAATCCAAGCTTTCAGCTGGTGGCAGTTAGCGCCTCCCCACCTCATTATTTAATATACACCTGCACACCTGCATCTTTCTGGTCACATCATGAAAGCCAGAGAGATGGACAAGCAGATAAAAAAGAATGACTCCAGAAATCTGGTGACCTAATTTCCCCTTAGCCCATCATTCTGTATCTTGAGCTTGGTGCTGGTGTGACAACCACTTTGGTTTTACAACTCTTCAGCACATTTAATGAGTTTCCCCGTTCCTAATTAGAGAACATGGTGTTTGGAGCACCAGGTGGTGTCTGTTGAAGACCTCATTTTTTTTTTAACTTCCACATTATTTTTCAAGGGAGACTGCGTGTGTGTGTAATACTGGCTCCAAATGATGGGTGATTATCTGTCAGGATGTCTTGGATTGTGCCTTCTCCAGGGCTGATCCAAAGAACAAATTTCTTTAAGGACAAATTTCTTTAAGGACAAACTAGATTTTTGAATTGCTGTGTAAGTCGTGTCAGATTTATTCTGAAAGTTAGACGAGGGTAGAAATAAGTTATTGAGACCACTCTGTCCCCATTTTGAAAGATGTTCTTTACAGTATCTGTGTCCTGCTCTTACCACTTGGTTGTCCCCTACACATGAAGCTAAGTATAATGTGCCCCTCACTCCTGATTTTGTCGTTAGATCCCCTCTGACACGTGAGTAACTTGGCTGTTGGGGGCGGTCCTCGAAAACATCAGTCTGTTCAGAGTTGCCCCTTTATGGTGAGGGTAAGAACTGTTCCCGTAGAGGATTGTGGGACTGTGAATTCTAATCAGAACCCGAGTGTTCCCTGTGTTATCGGTAGAGACTGGATTCTGTTTGTTAATTGTGCTGAGAGCATTCGACAGTGGTTGATGTATCGCTGTGGTCTGCTGAACAAGAAGCTCGGTTATTTTCACAGTTTGATAATCAATGCTCCACTGAACACAATTCCTTTCGAATATGACCATTTGCTTGTCCTCTGCTTAATTGAACAATTGCAATAACTGGTACATGCAACTAAATGTTAATTATTTTTTTTCAGGTTTTTTTCCCTTCTCTTAATGATTTTATTTACAAATTGGAAAGCTTTATCATATTTTCCACACCAGACAAATTCCCTATCTGAACCAGTGTGATATCTTTAGCAGAAAAGACAGAATTTTTAACAAGTGTTCACCACTCCATTTTTTTAAGTGATTATGCAACACTTAGAAAGCTAAGCAGAGCCTTCTTTAATTGCTTCAGTGGTTGAATAGCTACATAGGTGAGAGATGACTAATAAACTTTCAATCAAAGCGTTATCCTTTTTTTTTTTTAAGTATCAATGTAAGACAGGAGGGCATTAGCTCAACCTATGTTGGATTTTTAAGGAAGTGATCAAGGAGAGTTTGAATAAGATGTAAGTGAGTAGCTAATAAGTAGAGGTAAAGCATAATCATTTTTGAAAATCTGGAAAGTTCAGCAAAGTATACAGAGTGTTGAGAGGATCCCCCGTAATCCTCCCCACCCCAACACAGTCCCCATTAACCATTGAGGTACATCTCTTTAGAAGGGTGTCGGGGTTCTTCCTTTGGGAAATGCTTACAACCGCTAACCTGTAACATCCAGCTGGGGTTGGTCCCCCAGCCCCCGTCTCTCCGGTGTGTTTTGTCCTTCTGCTTTGGTACTAAGCTTTCATTAACCCCCACGTTAGACTGGTAGTTGTGGGCTACTGCTGTTCTCGTATGGCCTCACAGTGGGGCGCCCCTGAGGTGGCCTTGTCTGCATTCCTAAGTCCGATTTCTCCTTGCATTTTAGGGGGGTTACGCTGCATACCGCTACGCCCAGCCAACCCCTGCCACTGCCGCGGCCTACAGTGACAGGTAAGAGTCTCCCTCCTCCTGCTTGACAACTACCTGGAAATGAGCTTAGCTGGTGGGAAACGAGATTCTCGTCTGGTTCTGGTGCGCATGCATGACGGCTGGGGAGGCAGCCCCCCAAAGTCAGGTCCCATGGTGAAGGTAAACCGTGCCACGTAGAGAGAGGAGGAACCATCAAACCTAGACCATCCTAAACTCTCGCCCTCTCTGCTAAGCCCCGAAATGCTATGTTTTGTGCCAGTGTAGTTGCTTTTCCGATCTCTCTCCATCCCTGCGACAGCGCACCTTGCATGCACACACAAACTGTGCCCGTACAGCTGTCCACGGTCTTCTGTGTAAGAAGCAGCCATGGTCTCCTGTGACTCCTAGAAAGAACACCAGAAGATGAGCAAGCCTGCAGGTTTTCCTCCACTTCAGTCACGCTGCTTCCCTTTTTTATCTTTTATAATGTTTTATACCCAGGACAGCATTCCCTCCATTACCTCTTTTTTTCAATCCAACACCAAGGAATGGGGGAGATGAGTCTGGCGTTCTAAGGAGGCTCACTCTTTCCAGCAGTGGCCCGTGTCCAGTCCTACTAAGATGAATAAACCAGGGTGTATTCGTAACGTGCACCACGTGTGGAGACTGGCAGTGGAAGGGGGACAGAGAGGGTCTAAGAAATGCAGAGTCAGAATGGACGGCGGGGTGGGGGTCGGGGGTGGGGAGGAGCTCCATTACCCATGGCCCAGGCTTGACAGACGACTTGGTTTCTGAAATGGCAAGCCACAGCTATTTTCGTGTAGGTGCCTGGAAAAAAAAAAAAAAAGGAAAAAAAATGTGCGTTTCCATATTTGAATGCAACCCGTTGGCTCTGTTTTCTGAGGACATAAATGTGAATGTTCAGAGGCTCTGCATGTACAAATGTCATTGAGGGTGCTTATTTTTGGTAATGACTCCTTTAATTTAAAAATACGTCTCATGGATCAAACAGTGATGGTAACAATTTGCATGTGTGGCTGAGGCATGCTGGGTCAGACAGGTAAGCAGGCGATGTACTTGACCCCTGAGTGGGAAGTGTCAGCAGCCACTGGTGCTCCTTCCTCCCTGGCCTGTTGTGACTTAGATCCTCTCTCGGTTAGCTGCGGTGTGCTTTCTCTGCGGCTCCACCCCATTTCCCACGAGATGTGTCGTTAGCTCGATGCAGCTGCAGATTTTCTTCCGAGGTAGAAGAAAGCAAAATCAACAACTGAACCCTAAAAAGCTGCACTTTGAAAACCCCATGCATACACTTGTTTCCAATGGCTCTTGGGCGAGATAGAAGTAAGATCTGCTGTCTGGTTGTATGTAGGAATTATTACCGTTTCCTTATAAACAGCCCTAATAAGTTCTCAAGGCCGGAGGGAGCTTCCAAAGAAATCCAAGCAATTGTTAAGATGCAGTTCTAAATACATAAATTATCCAGTTACCCAATATCCTCTTGCCAAGATGCAAAACATGTTTTTATGTACGTTACTATTTGCAGTGCACTTTGACACTGGATTAGGAAACTAGAGAGGGTCAATAAAGCTCATAAAACCGATGGCAGTCTTGAAATCTTAGAGCTCATTCTACAAATGAAAAGTCTGAATGCTATTAAACTCTGCACACTGAAGATTCACCAAGTATCAATTGTAATGTGGCTCATCTACAACCCTTAATTATTTTTATGAAAATATCTCTAGATGCTAAATTCTCAAACACCCACTTTGTATATAATTATAATCATAGTAACTTTAGCTTGCTGTATAATTATAAGAATCTTAAACAGATTTATTTCTTTGGATTTTTATCTTGCTTCTCAGCATAAATACATCTTCCCCCAAGTTGGAAAAAGGTTAATTATAAAGATATAATTTAAATTGCTTTCTTCAATAAAACCCATCTAGATACTCTTAAAAAATAAACAATATTTAATACTATTCTTAAGTAGAATTACTTGAGAATCTGGCCATCTCTGTTGGCATTCATTTGAAAATGAAGTTAAAGTGTCGCTGCATTGGGGATCACCCTGTGCAAATATGTGTATGAAATCTGTTATTTTAACATTATTGAGATTTCTCATTGGCAATGTGTTCTATTGAAAACTGCCCTCATTCTTGGCTTGGCAGATCTTGAATGACTGTACAATTCCCACATTAGAGTAATCATTTCCGTGGAAGAAACCAAGTAAATATACTCTTGTCCATGTAATTGGCCTCTTGCTGTTTATCAAAGAAATTTGTACATTGGGTATTCTTGGTTGCTGTGGAAATTGATTACCAGCCCTCTTTAATTTTATTATAAGCCAGACACTCGCCACATATAGGGTTATTGCATTAAGGTAAATGCAGTAATAGGAAAATTACCAGAAAACAATCTTTAAAATGATATTTCTGGTTCAATTTATAAAGTACATTTATGACATGGTGGTACTTCCTTATGTTTCATGTAAGCAGGTGAAGAGAAGGAAGACCTGTCCCTTTGGTAGAAGACACATATTTGGGGAGAGTGTGAAATTACAAGAATAGCTTCTGAATCTGGATGAAAGATGCCAAGTTTCTAGAATTTATCTCGGGGCAGTTGTGTAATAATTTATTTTTACATGATCCCAGCTTAGTATCTGCAGTGATAGATTCTGGGTTCCTCTCGTCTAGAAGACAGGCAGGATGACAAAGAGAAAAAAAGCTTCTTAACCCAAAGACACTCCTTCAGAATAGTAGGCAAAATCAGCAGAAATTGAGAGCGTTTTGGTAAGGCTCACTGGTTGTCAACAGGATGAAAAGAGAAACTGCAACCAACTTCACTCGTAGTCATAAGATTTGCTCTTCAGGTGTGTAGAAAGCAAAAGAAGTTTGGAGTCCCCAGTTGACAGAATTTTACCTTTTATCAGCACAAATTAAGTCCTCATCAAATGAAAGATTCAGGGACCTTTGGAAAATATTGAACTCCAGTCACCTCAGGGCTGTCCAGAAGGTCCTTGAGGGGCACCTTGCAGCTCCCTCCCCATCATCTTCTTGGTTAAATGACCACATGCTGATTATCTGGGAGCTCCCTGAGAGTTTCTGAGTGCTGACCTCCAGAATGAAGACCATCTGGTGTGGGCAGAGATATCCCCCAAAGTAAGAGACCAGCCCGGACTAGGTAATTTGATAGTCTCCCTGACAGATTTAATGGGAATAGGCAAACATCTCTCCTTGGCATTTAGGAAATATGTGGTAAGCACCTGACTTCACCAAATCTTCATTTTTAATCTCACTTTGATTGAGGGAAAGCCAACTGTCCAGACTCTCAAAGGGGATTGTTTTCTGAGCTTGAACCAGTCAAAGCATGGCAGTGGGGCCAACGGTCATCTGGTCATTGCATGCACTTGGTGTTGCTGATGTGTCCGTGATGCGCTCTGGATTCGACAGGTCCACCATCACATTAGCTCGGTGAATGGCTTGCTTGAATTAAGCCTGGGGCAGCCTTCTCTTTATGGATTGGCTCTTGGTTTCGTTGTGTTTTATGACTTGGTTGTGGATGCATCTGTGAGCAGCCGAACCAGGAGGTGGGGCGGGAAGGGATATTCCCTGTTCAGTGACTTGTGCCAGAAATATCTGGGGGTGTATGTATGATGTGTATATAGCTTTGATGAAAATGTTCTCTCTCCAGAAAGGCAGACATGTGTCATGCTTGTCTTGCTTGCCCAACATTCTAACATCTAACAGCCAGTGCATGAGAATGTCCCCCACGTTAGGGCTGACCGAGGGGAACCAGATTCCAGCAGCTAGAGAAGGAAGTAATACAGGGCGATTCACTCGGAAATTTCATAATGATCCCGTTGCACTGACAGTTACCAGGGGCCATTTCTTAGTTCACATAAAGCATGCATTTCCTTTAAAGATCCCCCAAAGTCAGGGGCTTTGGACATACAGTCTTGCACAGGTGACCCTACACTGAGCAAAAGAGACAACAAGCAACACGGTTTTGTTTATTTGCTTTATTTTCTACCTTTTTTGTTCATTTGTTTTTTGAGACCTTAACATTTCATTGGAAACGTAGTATTAGACTGTATCATAAAAAAATTGCTATTTTTGTGACAAATGGTAGAATATTGGCAATTTCATGGCTCAATTTAATAGAAAGTCGAGGAAAATGCCCTTCTCTGCATTTGGAACATATATACATACTTATTTATATGTGTGTGTATGTTGTGTGTCTATATATACATACACATATGCTAAAAGAAGCATGCAACACAGACACACATGCACCCACTCCTGTGCCTTAGGCCGTCCCAAAGGACTCATAAAAGCATCTAGGTAAATCTAAATACACGGAGGTCAGGACTTAGCAAATTCAGGTAGTCATAAGCCACCTGCTAGAACATTTTTTAAATGTGAGTCATAACCTATGAATAAAAGTTTCTATTTCCGAGAGAAATAGATTAGTAGTTCTTTCTTAAAACTCAGTAGGCATGTGTCTGAAGTCATGGAGAATTTGGTCTACTCCAATTTAAATTTCTATAGGCGATTGAGATAGAAACATACATATGTACGTACACAGGTCAATGAATAGATGGATGTGTGGGAGGATGAATGGGAAGAGAGAGCAAAAGAACAAAGAAAGGGAAAGAGGAGGGGAGGGAAGAAGGAGAGGGAGGGGAGAAAGGGAGGGAGGAAGGAAGGAGAGAAGGAAGGAAGGAGATAGATGTATGGACAGACAGGGAAAGAACATTTCTCTGCCTTCTCATATTTCATCATAAGCATTGGATACAGAACTAAAGCATATAGAACTAAATTGTTTATGTAAAACCTTAGTTTGATCCAAACTGAAAAAGCAAAAGAATTTGTGTTTGATTTCCATTTAGTGCAGGTACTCCCTATCTATTTTAAGACTTTACTTCCTGGATTCAGATTAAATAACGGAGAAATGTCATCATTAAGAGGCAGCTAGTAATTCCATTTAAAATGATGTAGCATTTTATTTGGAGTCCTTATCAAATGATATAGACTAAAAATTAAGGCCTTGTCAGCTTATAAAGCACATGAGCATCCTGAATGGAACATTTAATTTACCATTGGAGGGTTTTGTGGGTTTCTTTTTTTTTATGTTTTTTTTTTGTTTTTATTATTTGGTTTTTGGGTTTGTTTTATGGTTTTTTGGGGGGGTTTTGGTAGATTAATTTAAAAAATATTGTACTTCGGGGACTTAACAATTTACTTTTACTTGCTGTGGTGTAGAGTACAGAAAGGTTCTTGTGTAGGTGCTGCCGATGCCTTACTGAGGGTAGACAACGCAAAGCACACAGAGGAGGGAAGTGTCCGTGCTCTCCCCAGCCCTGCTGTCTAAACCAGGTTCACGAGCGTTGGAACTTTCTGGTTGAGAGTCAGCAGCAAGCCCCTGCACTCATTCTTTGTGATGTGTGCTGGGAGAGACCCCAGAGATCTTCTCTTGGGCCTTTGGTGAAAGCACTGTCTCCCAAGGCCAGTTCGAGACCTGATGACTCCCCCTGATGACCTATTTACTGGGTCGCTGGGACAGCAGGACAGGGCAACGTCCCGTGAGCAGGATTTTTAGCTCCCTGGTCTTGGGAGCCAGCAGGCTTTAGCCAGGCTTCTTTCTCAGATGCCATGAAAAGAGCTGTTCTTTTAGGAAGTGACGACAGCGAGTGGTAGCTTTGTTTTGGTTTGTTTCTTCTTCCTTCCTTTCTTTCTTTCTTCTTTTTTTTTTTTTAAGTAGGCTCCATGCATAGAGTTCAACTCAGGGCGTGAACTCACAACCCTGAGTTCAAGACCTGAACTGAGAGCAAGAGTTGGCTGCTTAAAGGACTGAGCCACCCAGGCGCCCCTGTTTTGTTTTTTTTCTTTTGTCATTCAGTTTTGGTTTTAGTGTTCCTAGCTGGTGAAACAGAAGGTGGCAACTCTGTAGTAGCTTCCCTATTGTCTTTTACTTGTGTTTTCAGTTATTTTCTCTGAGAAATCCACTGTTGAAAATAGAGTGAGTGCATTATAAACCTCGGTGAGGCCGAGGGGTGGATCTCAGTTAACTCAGAACCGAGGGCTCCGTTCAGAGGCTCAGAGGGGACGGAAGTGGATCCATCCTGTGGCATCTTCCAGCTAAGACTAAGATCCAGGGTCAGGAGGAGATCGGTTTGGATTCAGATTCTCACCTGTTGAGTCAAATCACAGCAGCAAACAGCAGTTACTTCTCTGTACTTTTGTTGACACTGCCTTCTTAAAGTTGTTCTTGGTTTCAGCTCTTTATCTTTTCTATTTTCACATGCCCTGATGAGTTCTCCCAGGTTCTGCAATATAGGAAAAGACATTCTGTCAACTTATAATAGAAATGTAGCAGAAATGAGTCATTAATGCTTTTGTTTACCTATACCCCAGTGCCTAGAAAAGCACTCCAGCTTTTTAAATTAGAACACCAGGTTGGAGAAGGAAAAATAGATAGATAGATAGATAGATAGACAGATAGACAGATAGATAGATAGATAGACAGATAGATAGACAGATAGATAGACAGATAGATAGACAGATAGACAGATAGATAGATAGACAGATAGATAGATAGACAGATAGACAGATAGACAGATAGACAGATAGATAGATAGACAGATAGACAGATAGACAGATAGATAGATAGACAGATAGATAGATAGATAGATAGATAGACAGATAGATAGATAGACAGATAGACAGATAGACAGATAGACAGATAGACGGATAGACAGATAGATAGATAGACAGATAGACAGATAGATAGATAGACAGATAGATAGATAGACAGATAGACAGATAGATAGATAGACAGATAGATAGATAGACAGATAGATAGATAGATAGACAGACAGATAGATAGATAGACAGATAGATAGATAGACAGATAGACAGATAGACAGATAGACAGATAGATAGACAGATAGACAGATAGATAGATAGACAGATAGATAGACAGACAGATAGATAGACAGATAGATAGATAGACAGATAGATAGACAGACAGATAGATAGACAGACAGATAGATAGACAGACAGACAGATAGATAGATAGATAGATAGATAGACAGATAGACAGATAGATAGATAGACAGATAGATGGACAGATAGACAGATAGATAGATAGACAGACAGATAGACAGATAGACAGATAGATAGATAGATAGATAGATAGATAGATAGATAGACAGATAGATAGATAGACAGATAGATAGACAGATAGATAGACAGATAGATAGACAGATAGATAGACAGATAGATAGATAGACAGATAGATAGATAGACAGATAGATAGACAGATAGACAGATAGACAGATAGACAGATAGATAGACAGACAGATAGATAGACAGACAGATAGATAGATAGATAGATAGATAGATAGATAGATAGATAGACAGACAGACAGACAGACAGATAGATAGATAGATAGATAGACAGATAGACAGATAGACAGACAGATAGACAGATAGACAGACAGACAGACAGATAGATAGACAGACAGATAGATAGATAGATAGATAGATAGATAGATAGATAGATAGACAGATAGATAGATAGACAGATAGACAGATAGACAGACAGATAGACAGATAGACAGACAGACAGATAGATAGATAGATAGATAGATAGATAGATAGATAGATAGATAGACAGATAGACAGATAGACAGATAGATAGACAGATAGACAGAAGTATGTAGTTTATTCTTATTTTTATTTATATTCTTGTTCTTTTTGGTTTAAAGTTCACTTTCTTAACTGATTGATTTGGGAGGTTTTTTTCGGTGAGTCAGGGTCCCCTCAGGAGGAGAGGCCGAAGCTAATTATTCCAGGCAGCTTTAGGGTAACTAGAAAGAAACCTGTATTGCCTGCGAGTTTCCCATCACAAGGCACACACACCAGATGAAAATAAATTTCTTAAGGGAAACTTGCAGTATGTAGGACAGTGCTCCTGTCACCATGCTCATTAGACGGAAATAGAGGACTTTAGTATTTGCATGCTTTTACTAAGACTTCCTGAAGTTTGATGTAGGAGGTGATCGATCTTTGATTCAAATCATCACCTATGACAAAGGACAACACAAGTATGATCACCACAATCCTACCAACCGTGATGGGCGCTGTGCTAAGCGCTTTGTAGACACCGTGCCGCTGAGTTGTCACTCACACCGACGCTGGACAGTGGATGTTGCCCCCTCATTTTACAGCCTGGGAATGTGAGCTCGGTGGAGTTGAGCAAATTTTTCTGCTCAGCGTGAAAGCTCAAGTCTGTGCCCTTAATCATGAGGCTCTATTGCATCTTACTGGAGCAATCTTGAGAAGTAATTTCTTTGCATTCCATCACTTCGTCTCTTAGGCGCGTATTGATTCCACCTAACAGAGTATTTTGGAAGTATTGAGACAATGGCTGTGAAACATGTGGCACGTTAAGGGCACTACATAGAGGGTTCCTGTTTTTTATTTTCGTGTATTCCCATCAGAGCTTTGAATCTGGATGGCAAGAATGAGCACTGAGGAAACCAAGTATCTCTAGGTTATGTCAATTCCACCTGAATCTCTGAAATTCAGGGATTTGAATCCGTTATTTCCTTAAGAGATTCTGGAGGCATTCAGAGACTTTAGGAAGAACAGTGACCAAATCTGCTCACCTGAGTATGGTGTGGACAAGTCTTTTAAAACTAAGTAGGTAGTAGTATACGCGAATCGGAATCTTTTTAATCCAGTGAGTTCCAGGAGTAATTTGTTTGGTTTTGCTTTGTTTCTGTTTGTTAGAGACAAACTTACTTGGGGGGAGAGGTTACGTAAGCCCGTCAATGTATCAGTTCTCTGATGTTTGGATTTTGATATGTCCGCTTTCCTTGAAGTAAGCACTCCTATAGTATCTTCCCTGCCACTTTTTTATTTTACTTTTCACCATGTAGATTTCTATTTTGAAGGCCGTTTTTTTTGGTAGTGTCTCTGGGTGTCAGGTACCATGCAGAACATTGGAACAACCTGATGAGATAGGCAGTGTCGTTAGGGTGACCCTAGAAATGATTACCCAGAATGCGACACTTGAGACAGAGAAGGGACACACTGTTGTTAATGATGAGTCTGGGACAACAGGCTTCAACTGGGCTGTCCCAGAAAGAAGCAGAACATGTGTGGTCCTCCCAGGTAGACTCTCCACATGCTCTGGGACGTCCGATGATGGCACTTGGAACCCAGTTTCCATCCGTCCAGGTCCTGCGCTGTCTCTGCCTCCTTCTGCTCTTGTTAACAAAGTCAGGGCAAGGCATGTCTGCAGCCTCAAGTAGTCATACGTAAGACATGGCGTAGTGATGAAAAGGAGAGTCGAATGTCCTGATCTCAAACCCACTAGCAATTTATCTATTTTCCCTATGGATTGAGTCGTTCCCATTTGGCATTCACCAAGAAAAGAAAAAATTTACAATAACTAATTATATTATCTGCCAAGCTGCGATGCAGATCGACAGTGATTAGATTTGGTAGCAACTGAGATGGTACTGAAATCGAGAAGGAGAGGATGTATAGCTCTTGACGGCAGCATTGCTATGACTTTTGGAACTCGTGTTTATGGACACAAAGCTCCCAATGCTGAAAAGAAACATGCTGTCACTGGTAGATTTCCTGAATTTCTTATTTTTAATTTATGGACGTGCATCCCCCCCACCACCACCACACATACACACTAAAAGGAAAAGTGCTCAAATTTTGGTTTTGAGAAAAAATTGCCTTTGGTCCATAATCTATAATGGCTTCTTAACAACTGTTATGTACTATTGGATGAACATGTATGTAATTGAAGCCATTAAAAAAGGGAACCAAGACTGTAATAGTCAACAGACTGGACCAACAAGGAGTTGGGGAGACATTAAAGGAAATTCCAAACCCAGTAGACCATAGCTGTCGCAGCCATGTGGGTAGACACTTTTGCCAGTGACAAGACAAGCTGTAACAACTCCTTTGGTCATGTCATGGCCTAATTACACACTGCTCGGGTTGCAGATCATTGACTTGATAGGCCACAAAGAAGCAAATAAAACCTATCCTTTAAGTAGCAGCATCAGGATCCTTCAGCTGTGAATGGTTTCGAGGCAGGTGAGAAAGCCTGATACTTTCTAGAGGCAGGTCAGAAGCCTCTGGTGAGAAGGCACAAACGGAGGCCTCCGGAGGGACCATTTACACTGCAAAGAACAGAGCTATCCTTGTGGAAGGCAGCGTCCCCGTCAAGGAGAAGGGAATAGACACACGGTACAATCTTAGTGCGCATGTATGGCCCTGTACTGAAGACGCTCTCCTTCTTTGCCTTCTTTTAGTCATTGTGCTGTCTCTTGGGGTGACAGGTAACTTTCCACTAAAAATTTCCAGGATTTCCTTATAACTTATCAAAGGAAGTTCTAACCCTGTATCTATGAAGAGCAGTTGACATTCTTTCCCGGGAGAACTGATGTCTATTTAAGTGTGGCCTCTGCGTTACGTCCATATCTGCGTGCGGTACATGCCTATGGACAGTCACTAGACAGAAATAAATGACTTCTCATGATTTTCTCCCCGGCATGAATCACAGTGATTGATTCCTCTAGAATTAAATTCTCCTCAAAACCGTAGTGTATTTCATATTTAATTAACACACACACACACACACACACACACACACACACACACACGCGCGCGCGCGCGTAGAGTAGGGACCACTGTCAGGAATTAGATGGTAGTTCGGAGGCAAAAGCTTGAGGGAACCTCTGTAAGGAGTAACTAACTCATGAACGTTGTCCTTGTTCCTGGGCTTTTTCTTGCCGCATTAGGATGTGTAAGTGTTCAAATAGATCAATAGATTATGGGGTGACGAGACATTCTCAAAGCTAAACACCCCTTTCCCTTGATTATCCGAATCACTTAAATGGAAGTGCTTTGGTCCTGAGATTATAGAAATACACCCAACATCTGATAACCTGGGTCAGCACTTCCTGCTGCGTTTACAGGCATGGAATCCCTTTGCAAAGAAGACCATGATTGTTGGGTGCTTCGATCATCCCCTCAATCCCGGACTCTGTCCGTGGTCCACTTCTGTCATTTGAAATGTTAGACTGCATTCAAAGATGAGGGGCTTATTCTCCTCACCATTTCTGCATAGTTACAGGGTGTGCAGGCTACTTGTAGTAAGTGGACTGTGAGCTCTGGGTGCGGGCGTGGGGGCATGTTAAACCCATGTCCTGGACACTGTCAGCCCCACAGCTTTCCCAGAATGATGGATCATTTCTCCGCTATTCTTTGTATGATTTTCTTCATGTCTCCATCTCAAACTTAGAACAAAGGACAGGGAGAGAGTGATTGCCTGAGTCTGTCCTGAAATGTCAAGATTGGGGTGGTTCGTTGTGAGGGTCCTGAAAGACTTGCTCTGCAAAGCACAGGTGCCAGACCAACTGGGTTGACCTCCCGGGGAGGTTGTGAGCAATGCAGAATCTCAAGCCCACCCCTGTCCTGCTATATCAGAATCTACACCTTGGAGACCTCCCGGGCGGCGTGTGTGATATCTGAGGAGCACCACCACAGAGGGCAAGATTCAGCCCTGCCCCGCTATTCAGTAAATAATGTCGACACTCCGCAAACCTTGCAGGGTGTAGGAGAATTTGTCTTAGCACATTGTCGGTTTCTAGTCATCTCTCTACTTTCCCTTTCTCAGTGAGAAAGGAAGAACCTTCAGTGGTTGGGGGTCCCTCGCAATCCGTCCTGTGGAAATGTTCCCCCTCTACTCATCTAGGGCCACCATCGATCATTTTCTTTCCCCCAAAGATCAAGGGGGTAATGAGAGTGATTTCATGGTAGTATTTTCTCATTGGTTGTGTAACGAACTTGCGCGAATGTAAAACATACTCTGGAAAAGTCCCATCAGGTTTGTCTTAGCTTTCCTGAGCCTCAGTTTTGGCATCTGCTAAATGAAGACCATAATACCAGTTACAGTCAGAAGGAGAGGAAACTGGACATGACTTCATAAATGAAAGGAGGTGGCAAAAAATTCATGGGGTTCTCAATAACTCAGCTGTTGATTGACAGGTATTTTCGAGCATATGGTATTATTTGAAAGCACTGACTGTATACAGGCAAGAGCAAGCAAATAAAACTAAATCCACTTAAAACTGTGAGTCATGTTTAGACTAGGCAATCTCTAGGACCCCCATAACATTAACATTCTGGGGACCTGTGCCTCCCCAGCCAGCCGCCCACAACCTATCATTGCTCCAGTCCGGATTTGAGGCAAAGTCTTCCAGGATCACGATACCTACTTTGATGCGTGGATCAACAAATATTTACTGTTCATCTAGAGCATATGATCAGAGATTTGGATTTAGGCAAAATTAATTTACTACAGAGATAATACAGGCAAGCTCACTGACCTATTTGATCCCCAACTACCTCATCTTTACGGTGGGGCTAATGAGTGATGCCTGCCTCACTGAGTTGTTGTGAATTAGTGGTGCTCCTGAGCAGAAAGCTCCTTGAGTAACGGGACACTGAATGACTCTCAGGATAATATTACTGTTACTGTTATTATTCTTAGCATCAGTAAACTATGGACATACTTTGTTTTGCTCCTGTGGAAGCAGGTTTTCTGGCTTAGAGTCAGTTTTTAACTATAGATGGGATTTTTTTCTTTTGTTTTTAAGTCTTGACTTCCGTTCTAGAAATATAAAAATAGGGAGACTTGAAATTGACTGAGAGTAGAACTTAAGTGTTCTCACCACCCACAAAGAGAGGTAGCCGTATGAACTGATGGGCATGGTAATCACCTTGATCGTGGTGGTCATTTCGCACTGTATATGTGTTTTAGGTCATCACTTTATACAGCTCCAAAACACACTGTGCAACCCAACTATATTCCGTTTTTATTTGTGGACCTCACCTCAGTAAAATTGGGAGAAAAATAGTTGGGGGAAAAAAATCCTGAAGGAAGAAGCACCTGGGAGTTATGAGGTCAAACGGCCTGTGTTTCCGTGCAGGCTGCTCTTTGCCGTCAGAGCAGAGCTCAGGGAGACTCACAGGAAGATGACCAGTGCTCCCCTCATAAACCAGCCCCCGCACCCTCACTGCTGTAGATTTCTGTACAACCAGCTGCTCTGCAGAGAATTACTTTTCAAAATGTCAAACCAAATCTGTCTCTGTTGCTCTTTTCCCGTGGCCGCTGGCGAGAAGCCCAATGCCTGGGGTGGTCGTGGGTTTTCGGAATCCCCTGGGGATCTGTGAGGTTCTGGACCTTTCCACCATCACGCTCTCCTCGTTTTGCCTGCAACTCATAGATGGGCACAGCCCTTCCCAGTGTGGCCTCTGTAGCCTCCAGAGGCTCAGCCCGGACACCCCGGGCTCCCCACCCCGATCCCCGCAGCCCCGCATGACCCCGGGATTCCTTCCCCTGTTCAAGAGCTGCTTCCCCAAGACAGCACAAGTGGCTTTTCCTACAACCGGCCAGACCCATTTCTAGCTGCATCAGAAGCTCATTCTCATGAGGGGCTCCTCTGTGCCCCTCTTCTCCCTGCCCGACCAAAGCTGAGGAGGGATTTTTGTCTTCCGGGAGGCCCCGCCTCCCTTCCATAGGACCTGTAACCTCAGAAAGGCTCTTGGCTCTCCCCCTCTTGGCCTAAAACCCGGAAGTCCAGCCCTCAAAAACACAAATGCCTTCTCTCTCTGGGGAGAAAAGATGACTATCCTTCATGAGTACACACAGCCAAAAAAATAAATGGCAATTTCCCCCCAAATAAAGTCCTTTCACATTCATGTTCTCATCAAAATCCGAAAAGAAAAAAAAAAAAAATTTAAGGGACCCTTTGCTATGTTTGGTCCCATTTTCCAGATGAAGAATCTGAGGCCCAGGAATGCGACAGGACAGGGCTTCCAGATTCACTATTAGTTCTGTTTTTCGTTGAGAAAAAAGAAAAAGTAGTCGGACAAAGAAACAAAAATTACAGATGTGGACTGCTCTCCAAACCTCCAGCAAGAGGAGACGCATTTGGATTTGAATTTCTGAAACGCAGACGTTTTGGAAGGAAATATTCAAAAATTCAAATCAGGGAGAGATTCAGAGCACTTCTCTCCTTTCCCAGTTAAACTTAATTTTTTTTTTAATGTACCCGATGTTAGCAGTAGCAACTGAGGCTAAATGAAATGATTTGACAAATATGTTAAAAGATGTAAGATAAAAAGGATCAGGAGAAACCCTTTCAGAGGATTCTATAATTGCGTGGTTTGTTTACACCGCATCTCATCCTACAGTTTGCCACAGCCTCTCCAAGTACACGCAATTCAAAACTAAAACAGAACTAGAAATAACTGCAGGGCAAGGGGATATATCAATTTGAATTGGCTTTCTTTAATTCTTGAGTTTTAGAACTGAGTGGGGAGAGGAGAAGGGAATTAAGATACTGATCCCAAGTAAATCAGTCCTCCTTTCTGGGCAGTAAAACTGAAACACAAGTTAGGTTATGAGCTTCCAGGCCGCCAAACCCAGTAGAGACGTGCCACACGGATTTAAAGGGCACAGCGTCCTATCCCTGTGGCATAGCTGGACGCCTGGCAGGTAGCAAACCCTCATTCGCCATCTGAGGATTGAATGAACAGGATGAGTAAACTATTCAGTAAAGCTATCTTAATAGAAGGACCTTATTTCTGCAAGTTACGTTTAACTATTCAGAGAATATTCATGGTGGGATTCCATATGACCCTTCCAGCAACTTAATGTGAACCACAAGAATCCCCGATGAGGGTGCATTTTTTTTTTAAAGATTTTATTTATTTATTTATTTATTTCACAGCGGGAGAGAGATCACAAGGAGGCAGAGAGGCAGGCAGAGAGAGAGGGGGGGGGAAGCAGGCTCCCTGCCAAGCAGAGAGCCCGATGCGGGCCTCGATCCCAGGACCCTGAGATCATGACCTGGGCCAAAAGCAGAGGCTTTAACCCACTGAGCCACCCAGGCGCCCATGAGGGTGCATTTTTGCCCTAGTCCCCCATGTTTAAAGGGAAGCATCCTGGTAAACACAGTTGTAAAAAATTAATAAGTAATATATTAAATAATATTATTACAATACAATTTTCAAAAATTAAAATATTAATAATTAAAAGCCGCAGCAGTCAACACTAGTGCAGTTTAATTGAAAAAACCAGAGGACACAGCTCTCTTTCCTGCAGAGGGAGGGCAGATAAGTTCAAAGAAATACTCATACAGTCAAATGTGAGTTCTCAGTGCTGGCTGACGTGTTAGGATCACCGTAGTAGTTTCTTGGGAATACCTGGGCCTGGGAACCAGTCTTGAAGATTCTGACTTAAAAGACTGGGACATGGACCCGGTCATTAGTATTTCACGTAAATATGTGTGCGTGTGTGTGTGCACGCGCGCGTGCACACGCGCGTGCACACACACACACACACACACATAGTAGCTGATTTGTAATAGGCAGTCAGGGTTGAGAAATTCTTGCCTTATAACCAACAGGTGCCCCAGAACCTACAGGTAGGATTAATTTGATTTTGTGCCACTGTCATCTTGGGGCACTTTGACTGCCACCTGCCAGACCAGAAGAACAACTTCTAAGGCTCTAGGGATTTTTTTTTACTAGCTAGCTTTGGAGGGTTTTAATCACATAGTGGGGTGTGTGTGTGTGTGTGTGTGTGTGTGTGTGTGCACGCGCACATGCGTGTGCTAGCTTCAATACTCATAGTGTTAGACATAAGCAGAAACTTGCCATGAGTGATATCCACCCCGAGTTTTGTGTAACAGTAGTGACATAGGAGAGTTAAGAGGCCACAGAATGAGAAGCCGCCAGAACATTTAACAGTGAAGCTTAAAACGGGTGTTCCCCGATGATATAGGAGAGTTAAGAGGCCACAGAATGAGAAGCCGCCAGAACATCTAACAGTGAAGCCTAAACCGGGCTGTTTCCCGACGAGAGAACTTTCGCTGCCTCTCCTCCCTCTGACCCTTCCTGTACCACAAGTTCTGCTCCGTCTTCATATCCAGCTTCTCACATTCCCTCCAGCAATACTGGCTGGCTCCTCTTTTAATTTGTCTCTTAGAATTCAGCCGTGGGTAATTTTTAGAAGAAAGAAAATTGCAGAGAGATGAGATTTAGCCTAAGAAGAAAAGTGGGATATTGGGATGACATGGCAGGTCACAGGACTGATTTAAATGTACCACCAGCTGAGTCAGTTCAGAGTCTAGATGGTTGGTCTATGAAAACCGTCGTAAAACATAATGAAGTCTGGTAGTAGAATGAAAAGCGAGAAAGACCACGGCCCATGCCATTCCACATCCCAGGTTGTTAAAACAGAATATAATTATCCCTCTCGAGCCTCAATTAACATCATACTCGAAGGGGAATTCAAATACTGTATTATTTTGTCTGGGAGGAATAGAAAGTTCAGACAGTATCAGGAAGTCCCTCTGTAGAGACGTGACCCTCCACGGCTGACTCAGTACCCCTGCGTGGGTGCCCCTGAGCCGAATCTTAGTGAGTAAGAGTCAGGTTTTGAGCCAACCCAACCGTGGTTGACCTCCCCTACTTCCCAGCTTGTACATGCCCCTTGACCTGCTACTCCTCTGCCTCCTTGTCAGTAAAGACTGGGATAGGAAGAGGGGTGGTCAGGAAAATGAAATCATTTAATGCATAGATGCAAGGTTGGCAGCCACCTGTCATGGATAAATACTCCATTGACATTAGGCCAGTGGCTCTTTGGCATCAACACTGCAAAGACTCAAGCTAAATGGTAACCTTCTCCCTTATGCTCTGTAATCAACCATCGCACTGTTTTTCTTAAATTAGTAATCCTCCCTCCTCCCACAAAGCCTCCCCCTGTCAAACAGTCTTCCTGGGAAAAGTTGGGGCTCTGAAATGAAAATGGGAATGAACTTGCAAGAGATTTCTCAGCAATGTTCCCAAATTTCCCCATGGCACAGATTACCTGGGACCATGATTCTCTTCAGGAGCACCAGCCACTTAGGACAGTGTGAATGGGGCCCCCAGAGCTGGTCAGTAACCAGGCCTGGGTTCTTGCCAAATGTACAGATGATCAGACCTCTCTCCCGGAAGTTCCGATTGAGGCAGTCAGGGCTGAAACCCAGATATCGATAGATGTTTAACAAGCACTCTAGCTAATTCTTGTCTTCAGGGAAGTTTGAGAAATTCTACAGTAGAGGGAGGGCTCGAAAATAGAAAAATTTCAAGTGGAAAAAAATGGTAAAGAGAATTAGATAAAGACTCAGAAGGAAAGTGGGAAGACCCAGCAGAGGTGCTCTGGAGTTTTCCATGGGAGGTGCTGAAAAAAGAGGAACGGGGAGGAAGCAGATACAGAGAGCATGACAGCATGGCCACTGTAGACCAGCTACACTTTCAAAAATGAGGTTTAATGTCCATTCTGTCAGAAGGCCTCCAGAAACTAGACCAGTCCTTGGCCAGGCTTTATCACCTACAACCAGTTTGCTGAAAGTCAAGAGAAACTGCTTTTGAAGTTCAAATTCTTGTGTCTTTGTTGACAGTGCAGAGCAGACTAGGATTGACATACGGGGTCAGGCCCTGTGCCAGCCTCCTCTCAGCTCTGAGCGGTGAGCCCACTGTCTGCAGTATACCTGCCCTGCCGTGGTCATTCAGTTTGTCCTGACCTTGCTTGGGGAGAGCTGACTTCCCAGCTACATCATTAATCTCTTTGATCATACCTCTCTCTGGTCATTTGGGGTAAATGATTCCACAGAGAGGGTCACATCTGATCCATTTATGGGCTAAGGTAGATCGTTTGTCTTAAAGGTCAAGTGGGGAGAAACAGACCGTATATAAAAATGGCATAACATAATGGACAGCACCATCGCCATGAAACCTGGCCCTTGTAAGTCTACCCAGACTCTTCTGTTGGCCTCACATGTGGGCCATGTTGGCCTGACATCCCTCCCCAGGCTACTGTTTGCAGCCATTTCCTACTCATTGTACTCATAATCAGTTGGTCAAAGGGTAGTGGGGGGGGGTGCTGATCACAAAGGTTGACTCCATGGAATTAATGAGCCCCACAGAAAGGCAGTTTGCTGCAATGTTAGGGAAATCTTCGTGGATGTTGTAGGACTCTTTGCGTGGAATTAAAAGGAAAAAAATCAGTGTAGAATTGATATATCCAAATGGCTACTATTATTTGCAAATACTTTGTAATAATTCCTCTTTGGCACTGCTGCAGAGTCCACGGCCTGCCCCCTTACAATATCACTCTTGGTGATAACTTTATGCTTTGACGTAGATTTGATTTGGTAATTGGCCGTCTTCTGAGCCAACTCTTTGAGTTCAGAAATTTGTTCAGAAATTTGCTCAGGAATCATAAAGACACTATAAAAACATTCAAAATATGTAGGTTACCCAAGAAAGAGAGGACTAAGAAGGGAATGGTGAAATGGTGGCATTATTTTTTGGAGTTAGTGTATCATGTCCCAAGCAAGAGTGCTGTGAAGGACCACCATCACATTTCCTAAAATTCTGGTACAATTAAAGAAAAAGGTCTACCGTCTTTATACACATGCTTGTAGGTCGCATTCTTACAGGTTTTCCCTGTTCATTCAATCATCATTTTATATCTGCTGGTCACCTGTCATGGTTTTTCTGATGTCTGGCAGGCAGGACAGTTCCTTAGGGAAAATGCGGAAGTGGGATGCAAGGTGGTAGAGTCTTCTAGCATGATAGGGTCTGAACTGGAGAGAACCACGTAACTAACGAGGCCTGCCCCATATCAGGAGAATGGCTGTAGCAAAGAGCCTGCCTCCCTGGATAAACCAGGTGGCCACTCTCGGTTATGGTAACCAAGCCTTCTTGTGGGCATACGCTAAACAGAAGTCCTGCCGAGTGCTTGTTTGGCCCACCCAAGAATCGCGTACATGGGATTGGGGTGTCCATAACTTACTGCCCCTTGAGTAAGTCAGAGGTAAATAAGTCAAAACAAGTATTCCACCCAAACATCCTCATTCTCAGGCATATAAATTGTGCTGCTCCTCAGACCTCAGAAACTTGAAGCCAGATATGGGTGGGGCTCAAAAAGTCTGTGTCCAAACAAAAAGACAGCAAAAGTCGTGTCCAGAGACACTAACTTTTAGTCTTTTAAGAGAGGAGATAAATGAAGTTGGCTGTGACTTCTGTTATGGGGAAGAGAAACATACAAAATACTATTCTCAGAGCATGTATGATTTTGTTTAGGTTTCACTGGTGTAGAAATGGCTAGAATTTTCAACTGGATGGTAAATTCCAGTGAATTTTCCAGTGGTAGCTCTATTTATATTCCAGGGCGTACCTCTTGCAACGGTAAAACTTCCTTAAGATGTTTTAAGAAATGCTCGATCCCTAGATACTTTTGGAAGCATTAAAACTTTTGAACAAGACCAGTCAAACTAAGACCCCAAACATGCATTTATCTTGCTTCTTAATGATTCATATGCACAGTAAAACCTATCAAATGAGAACCAGAAGACTCTATACGGCCACTTTTGAGGCATTTAAGAGCCTAGCCAATTTCATTGGGGGCGTTTTTATAATCTGCCTCCCACAGATGTCCTTATTTCTAGAGAAATAAACAGTACGTCTGAATTAGAACACATTTCATTGTGCAAATGCCACAGTTGGAAACATCTTAAGAGAGTTTTATCATCCTCCCAGATTTACTAAATCCAAGTCATCCAAGTCAAATAGCATTTTCCATTTTAATTTTCTCTTAAACACTGCATCCTTAAAACTAATTTGGTAAGACAGGATGTACTCCAATAGATGAGTGCTCTCACCTTCTGTATGCAGCTGGCCTAGTTTGGTGAGGAAATTATTATCCATAACATGATACCATATAACATTCTCTTCTGCAATGACAGTATTTCTTTTTCTTTCCTTTTTAATTTTTTTGATGTTATACCACAATAATAAAGTCCGGAATGTTATGATTTTTGTAGCTAGTATCCCCTTTGTCCCCAACAGACTGTCTGTATTTTCTTTAAATGTTGTCTCCGTGTAGCGCAGAAATCCAAGCACAGTTTGAATTACCCTAGCCCTAGGAACATCCCCTGGCATGACGTTCTGGTAACACTCAGTATTAATATGATGGTGCAACAGCGTGTACATGGCCCCTGTTCTGACATCACCGTGATTCCGTTGGCGAGGTCCCCGCATGCCTGTTTCATGATCTTTCTAAACTCTCGAGGTCCGAGATGTGTCCACACATTTCCTTGCAACATCCATTCAAAAGCAGCACCCCTCCCTCCCCGCATCTGAATACATCCACCCGGTTGGCAGAGAGCACATTTCCCCCTGAGCGAGCAGTATTGTGAATTTTATCTTCTCTTCCAGAAATCAGTTCGTCTTCGTTGCAGCAGATGAAATTTCTTGTAACACCTCTGCAGGTAACAAACATTGCTACTTCTTGATGCATCCATCCAAAGCTCAGTATTCTCTCTCTCTCTCTCTCTTTTTTTTTTTTTCCTTCACATGCTGCAGTTGGTCACTCCAGAAAGTTGAGTTTAAAAAAAAAAAAACGACAAAAAACAAAGCCCGTATATCTTTGGAGTATAGCTGAAGCCTTTAGGCTCTGCTGTCTGAAAAGATACTAGGCGTTTTGCTAACTTGGATATTTTATTTCCAGTTTTAATAATACATGATCTAGAAAGGTAAAACTATGTTGAATGAAGCCACAATACAATCTTACAGTATAAGCAGTGCTCTTGGGTTAAAATGCTGAACAGGAGATTAAGGACACAGACGTGTGACTTGTATGTTTTTTTGACCTATTTTGTCTGGGTTCACACAGATGTATATGTGAATTTTGGGGGATCTTTATTGAATGACTGGTTATAAAAGACTGAATCCAGAAAGCTAGAGAGAGACATTGGGGACTACATCTCTATCTCGTGAGAAGGGGATCTTCATTCTATTAATCAAAGATCCTCTATCTCTTTTCTTTCAAAATCCTATTACAAGTAGCAGGATTTAGACAAAGTCTTCCGCTTTTGGCATCAGGGCATTGGCAAATGGAAACTACAAAGTTGCATGATGTGTCCGTTAAAATAATGCCTGTCTTTTTGCTTTGATGTGGTTCAGAACAGTTCTGTTTGGACTTTCATTAGCATGGAATTACTTGATTAAATGTCAAGATAGGTGAGTGCTAACAGATTCGGGGTTTTTTGGTTTGGTTTTTTGGGGTTTGGTTTTTTTTTTGGTTTTTTTTGGTTTTTTTTGGTTTCTTTGCTTTTAAGCCTAAACGTTGACCAAAATAATTACTAGGGAATCTTACCAATATGTTGCTTCTAGCCAGCCAGGGAGGACTGTCCAGCTCATGAACATGTAGTTGAGTATGACATGACCTTCAAAACCCTGCACTCCACAGAGCCTTGCAGATAGAGCTGCATCTGCTTCCAATCACATTTTATCAATGGAGCAGTACATGAAGGCTTGTTTGCTAACACTCCACTGCCTACTACAGTCTTTGGTGAGAAGGAACTAAAGGAAGGACAGAGTGCTAGGAACATGTCACCAGCCCTGTCTGTTCTAAAAGTTTCACTGATAGAATCGGTCTCCGTATTTTTAATGGCTGGAAGGCTAACCCCAGGAGTTTAGGAGGTATGCATGCTCGTATTTTAAAGCAATAGTTTACTCCATTTCTACTAAACCCATTGGATAAGGGCTCCTGTTTTTCTCCCTCAACCCCTGGCCTGAAACACCCGTTTCTCCCGGTGAGAGGTGGTGACATCCCTAACACTTCACTAATACTCTACAGTGGAGGAGGGATAGTTGCGTAGTTGGGGGTGGCAGGGAATGTTCCTGAGATGCAGAGAGATGTTTGACATCTTCAAAACCTTGGAAGGGGGGCGTGCTTCCGGAGGGGTCACTGACTGCGGTGGGGAGGGATGTTGGTTTCACATGTTACTGGATCTGTGGATAGGCTGGCTTCCACCGCCTCCACCTCTCCTGTTGAAAACGCATGCTTGTCCGGGTGTATCTTGGCTTATTTTTTTTTTTTAAAGATTTTATTTATTTATTTCACAGACAGAGATCACAAGGAGGCAGAGAGGCAGGCAGAGAGAGAGAGGGGGGGGGAAGCAGGCTCCCCGCTGAGCAGGGAGCCCGATGCAGGCCTCGATCCCAGGACCCTGAGATCATGACCTGAGCCGAAAGCAGAGGCTTTAACCCACTGAGCCACCCAAGCGCCCTTGGCTTATATTTTGACATCATAGATCAAACACTGCAAAGTTGCAGCTTTAAGAGGCAGACATTGATTTTATCCTGTGACTTAACAAACTTGACCTTGTAAGCAAGGGGTCCACACACACTATTCCTGAAAGAGGCCACAGGTGATGAATTTTGCCTGGGTAAAGCGAGGCTTTTCGCCTACCTTATCTGATTTAGGACGGCTGCTCAGTACATTCTTAATGAATTGCTATTGATCAGATTTCAAATTGAGAGAGTTATCCCTGTTGCTTTGATGGCCGTATTAATAATATGTTGTATGCTTCATAAGGTTCAATTGAACTCTGAATTTTGAACCAAGCATGGGAAAGGAGACACCCGTATCGGTCAGATGTCCAATCATCTCCCGGCCAGTCCTCCCTCCCCGTAGAGCGAGTACGGGAAATCAGAACCGGTTGGTCAGCAGAGGTTATGGCTCATGGTTTCGACGAAATCTCCGAGCACCTCGTCTGCCCTATGCTGGGAGAACCAGGGGCACCCCCGTTCTAACCAACAAAACCAGCCCTGTGTGCAGAACGACTCCTTAGGGCAGGTCTCCTGAGTCCTGGTATCGCCGGGATGTCAGCGTTTTTCTGAATGAAGAAAGAAATCAGCAGGACACTTACAATCTCAGTTTGGAGGGCTCGGTGGAGTTGATAACTGAAATTCCCACGAAGACGTGTTATTCTCACACAGCTGCCTGTCGGGCAGAGCTGGCCAGTCCTGGCGGTGGCTCGGGGTAAAGACGGTGCGAGGAAGGTTCCAGGACTGTAGCATGTGCGGCTCCGAAGGGGGTTTCTTCCTGTCCCCAAAGGAAAAGTTTGCGGGACTGTATTTGTTTCCTCATTCAGTGTCGCCGGCAGTGGTGTTCGTTGTTTGGTTTCGGTGTTGGCTTGGTTGTTCCTGAAGGACACAGTGCTCGCAGGGGTGACTCTGGCGGCTGGCCTCTTGGCCGCAGCACTGCACCCCCAGGGTGCACGTGTCCAGCGCTCCCTTTGGACACTCAGCTTCTCGTTCTGTAACATTAAGAACCTTTCGTGAGTTGGGTCCTGCAGGAGGTGGCAGGGATAAGGGACAAGATGATTTTCCCTTAGACTCTAGGGTTCCCTGCCACTGTGACTCACGGGAGATTTTCCAGGACCGGCTAGTGATGATAGTAGGAGGAGAATGTGGGTCTTCTACTCGAATGAAGGTCGCAAAGCAAGCCCATTCCCTTGGCAGAACAGCTGGGAATTCAGGTCAGTGCATTAATATGTAGTGAGTCATCACTGTGTATCGGCAAGTGTTCTGAGCCCTCAGGACATCGCCTTAAATAAGCCAGGAGAAGCCCTTCCTTCAAAGAGCCTCCTTTCTAGCCGAGACCAGACGCCTGACATGTAGGTGCAAAGGCATGTCATATACCCGCCTGGCAAATTATACACCAGCTATCATGAATCAAAGAGCAGAGGACCGGATGGAAAATAGGATGCAGTGTTACTTTAGGTTCAGTGAGCAGAGAGGACCTCTCTGAGGGGGTGACGTTTGAGCAGGGACCTGAGCCAAGTGAATGTGCGATCCAGGTACATCATGGTGGAGTCATAAGCATCTCAGGCTGAATAAGCAGCAAGTGCAAATGCCGTGTGGTTGGGGCATGAGGTGACCAGCCAGGCTCAGCCCGACGTGCAGCGGGGCCACAGCGTCTGAACGCAAGGAAGAGTTGTGGAGATGGAAGCGGGAAGACCGCTAGGGCTCAGAACAAATCGGGACTTGGAGAATTCGAAACCACTCGCGATTTAGGTTTGGTAGGAAGGCTTTGAAGGGTCAGCTGTGATCTGCCTTATCGTGTTAATGAGTGAGCTCTGTGGAGAACAGACTGCCGAAGGACAAGAGCAGGAGGGACGCTAGTTGGGAGTCCCTTGCCGCAGTCCAGGGAGAGCTGGCAGGGCCTCGGGTCAGGACAATGGTGAGGGAAGAGCCAAAAAGTGGTTGGCTTTGGGCTGCATTTTGAATGGAGAACAAGCAGGGTGGGCCGGCAGAGGAGAAGAGGATGGGGTTCAGTCCATGTTGAGCGTCCACACTCCCTCTTGCTCCAAGGGCGCAGTATTTCCACGAACGCTAAGACTTCTTGTCGCCACGAGGAGGGAACCCTCCATCCCGCAGTCCTTGTCCCTCAAACGGGCGTCGCTGAACTCTCCAGGGTGTGATGATAACTTACTGTCATCTGAGCAAAATCTGTGTACGAGCAAGCGTGATGCATTGTATGTACACACAGGTACCTGCCTGTGCGCGTGTGTGTGTGCATACGTGCACGTGTGATTTCTCACATCAGCTCAGTGAGGTAGGTGTTACACTCCTTCTCCTCTTAGCAGTTAGGAAAAAAAAATTGCTCAGGCCCAGAGAACTTGGGTAACTTGCCCCACATCCCAATGGACAAAGTTCTTTCCACTAGAGCCCACGGCCTCCACGTGCTCCTTGTATTTTGACCTTGGAAAGTTGACCTTTGTCTGCAGATGGAATGCCCCTGCTCTGTTGAGTGTGTGCTATCCTCCTGAAAACCTATCTGGGAGTTGGGAGGCATAGTTGACAAAATGTCGGGGGGCCGTAAGGGCACTTACCGGCTCTGGAAACGGCGGTTCCACTGCGTGTTTGTTGGACTTGGTGCATCCCCTTTGCGCAGCAGGTGTGTGTGGAATGCTCTGACGTGCGGGAGACCAGTCTGGGTGCAGCGACAGGGTGACGACGGGAGCAGCTGCCTTGCCGGGGAGCGTCCTGCATATTCCGGGAGACCGGGTTAAACAAGCATTGTGTGGTCCGGGCCAGTTCGCTAAAAATCCACTCACAGGGTAGTGCACTCCCTAAAAACTACCAGAAGCTTTGGTGGTTTGGGCTGTTCAATTCCAGCTTCCCCCTGCTCATGAGAGAGTGTGCATGCTTGTGTGTTCACGGGGTACAGGTGGAGGCTGGGTCTCTGTCCGGCAGCAAGTCTTGCCTCCTCCACTGGGCCAGGCACCGTCTGGGAGGCATGGGAAACCAACCTGGGGACACACTCCCAGTTCTTTATGAGTACCGGACACTAGGTAAGGGTGGGGATCTGCGGAAAGGCCTTGGCCAAATGAATGGCCAAAGCCATTAAAACCATCCCCTGTGAATGGGCTGCTATATACTTGATGAAGTAGTTATTAGAGGCAAGTTCATGGCCCCATGGGGTGTCACACCCTCTTCCACTCTTCTGTCCCCGCCCAACCCTGCGCATGTAGGTGCACGCACGGGCACAGGAACACACACTTGCACACCCACGAAGCCTCAGACAACAGTCGGAAGTTTCTAAATAGGCCATTCCCCTAATTGATCCTTCAGCAAACTATCTAATTGTCTTCCTTACATTTTGGTTATTTGATTATTCAGCGAAGTTGTCATGCAGCAAATTGATTTGTAGTTAATTGGTCTGTTTCCAATAAAATGTGATGTGTATTATAATAGAGTGCAGGGTGTTCAGGGAACATAAACAAAGGAACTTAGTAAAAATAATTACAACATTTATTGAGAGCTTGCTGTGCACTAGGTATAGTTCAAAGCTTGTTACAGGCAATAGTGATACCCTGTAAAAATAAAATATCAGTTTACTTATAAAAATTAAAGATAACCAGGTAGCTCTGAATTAGCCTGAGTGAGGGATTCTGTATCAGTGCAGAATTTGAATAAAAAAATAGAACAGCAGTCATCAAATGTCAGAGTGCATGAAAATCACCTGCAGAACTTATTAAAAATGCAGAATCCATTTCCTCTTCCCGTGTCGCCGCCCCCAGAGATTCTGATTTATAGGTCTGGAGAGGGAGCCTGAAAACCTGCATTCTTACAAGTTCTCCCGGGTCATGCCTAAGTCTTTAGGCACCACAGAGCTGATGGATCAGGACTCTTTGCCCTTTCAGTGCTAAGGGGACGCAGGATAGGTTTTGCTGGAGTTGTGCTCTGCAGAATGGTGGCCAATAACCACATGTGGCTACAGGGTCCTTGAAATGAGGCTGGTCCAAATTGAGATGAGCTGTAAGTACAAAAATGACATTAATATTCATTAATAATCTTTGCTACACATTGGAATAATATCTTAATATGTTGGATTAAATGTATAAAAATGAATTGCCCCCCTTTCCTTTCACTTTTTCAATGTGGCTACGATAGAACTTAAAATGGCTCATCTTTGGCTCATTATATTTTTATTGGACGGTACCATTCCAGAGTTAGATTTTCACTCATTTTGCTCAAATGAGTATTGAACGGGTTAGTGTGCCCCGAGAACGGGTGTCTTGGAGGTGAGGGGTACTCACCTGTCATAAAGTACTGTGACAGACTATCTGGATTTGGGCAGTGTGTATCGTGACTGGGTGTTTTAACTTTGCCTCCTAGTGAGAGTGTACTTAGCGTGTGTTCAGCGCCTCCTCGGTCTCCTCGCCCTGCTGGTTAAGCTCTTGGAATCTCTGAGCTGCTTACCTAGGGCTTGGGGGTCCAGATGCTCACCTTAGGGGTAGTTCTGACACGTACTTCCTGGGCTTTAGTGTCGGGACGCCCCCTGGGATAGAAGGCAGCGCCACCTTGACAGCATCAGTGACTGACACTCCCTCTGTTGCTGACTAGCTGGTAACGAGTCACCCCCCGTCACCCTCACTGCTGCCTTATACAGCCAGTGTGCATCATGACCTCCGTTCACAGATGGAGAAGTGGCTCCCAGAGGAGCTAACATTTCTGAGGTTACTTTGTCGTTCCCCCAGTACACTGAACCCTGGCTGGGGCCACGTTGATTTCAGAGCATGACGGGGATTTCTTAGTGGTTTTGGTAGAGCAGTTGTCAGGACTCAAAGGTGAAACAGCCTTTGTGAGAGGAGGGTGCCCTTGAGCTTGGCATTAAAGAGAGCGTTGCTATGGATGGGGCTTTGTGTT
This sequence comes from Ailurus styani, assembly GCA_002007465.1. NCBI lineage: Eukaryota > Metazoa > Chordata > Mammalia > Carnivora > Ailuridae > Ailurus > Ailurus styani. The sequence continues at coordinate 6,599,613 of LNAC01000023.1, read as the reverse complement.
GGAGGAGGCACTCCAGAGTGAAGGAACGATGGCCAAAAGCCGGACTCACGGTGTCTTCTCCACTCCCAGGCAGCGGCTGTTACTCTGTTCTGAGGACTCCAGAATCAAGGTTCTTATCTCAGACCCGTTCTGTTGGGGACTTAGACTTGGAAGAGGTTTTGAATTGCACGGAGAGCGTACAGAACGGATGATGCCATCTGATTGGCCGTGGGTGGTATGCTGTTTCTCATAGGTGTTACAGTAAACTTCCGTATACACAGTTCAGCTGTGTGACAGTCCGGGTGGTCTAACTCAACAGCTTCCTAATGAGAAGCTACTAAAGGGTCCCGAAGATGCTTTCTCGGCTGGTTCTGCGCAAAGGAAACGTGAGACTGAAAAATGTATTACCTGACTGGTGAGGGTGATCATTTCAAATCTAGGCTAAGGAAGCGAGCAACAATAACATTCAGAAATGTCAGAGTCAAGTTGAGATGACTTCACGTTGTTCATCTGGAGAATTTCTTCCATGTCTCCTTGGGTGTTTTGAAGCGGTTTTATCGATGTTTTCAGTTTGGGACTGGTTAAGTTCCTCTTCCATGTCCCTTGAGAATCTTTTAGAGTAAAGCTTGGTCACCTGCCCCACACCATGGTCTACAAGTACATATTTGTAGACCATGTACAAAGGGCCTACAAATGTCATGATCTAGACTAAAGCTAGGAGAGGTGGGGGTAATCACAGAGAAGTGGTTCCTTAGAGGATGTGTTCACTGAGGCACTGAGCCTCCGTAGACTCTCCATAGGAAAGTGAACAGGAACATCCCCTTCGAACCCATCTCTCTGAATTCTTTCCCAAGACGTTCAAGTTGTTCCCATCCTAATACTGTGAAGACTTTCCCCTATTGAGGCAATCCAGGATGTGTGGCCTGAGGTCCTGTGAATCCTCTTATTTCTTCCTGGGGGGTTGAAACAGATGGACTGGCTCCAGTTGACCCGTGTCTCTTTGTGGTGGACAGAGATAACTCATTGTCTTTGCTATGAAGGACCCTGGAAGGTTTGCCCCAAATCTTGGCCATTATTAACCATTTCTATGCTAAGATCTTCTCAAACCGATGCACGTTGTGCTAACCCAAACTACACAGCCTAAAAGTTGTGATGGTCTACGATTTGACAAAGGACGGTTTGCACCCTGAGCCTTCTTGGTTGTCGGCTAGATGTTGATATGTGTGCAAGGGAGGGCTCATTCTGCTACAAGATAGCTCAAGGTACCCCAAGTCAGGAATTCGAAAGGCCTTCTGTGGCCTCCCATACTCCGGCTACAGCCTTTCATCTTTTGAAATGAGGGATTTTGTCTCCACCCTGAGCTCACAGAAACCCCACAAGCCGAGGGCACCTGTCAGATCCCGCAGTCCAGAATCACCGAGGGATTTGTCAGAAGTCATCCACCTCTTTCAGTAGGACTGTGGGATCTTACTATGTTCTGCTGCATTTTAATTGAGTGAAGAGTTTGAGATGGGTCAGTAGGAAAGTATAAATGTCTATAACACTCTGTTGTTGAAAACGGATTGATCTGCAGTTGCATCAGGGAAGGAACTGATGCAATAGTTGGGGCAGAGCTGAGGGACCCCAAACCCACATACCCTCCATGTGGTCTTGTTCGTCCTCTTCCTGACCATAACTGTAGCTCCTTTCCAGCCACTGAGAATTGCCGCGAGCAGAGCATTTTCCCAGTGCAAGGCATGCCTGATCCAGAACAGTGTTCCGGATGCTTTCTTTCTGGGTGGGGGAAGCAACAACCTGTCACAGTGGATTACAGCAGCAGCGGTGAAAACCAAAGGATTTTCTTTTAAAAGTCCTTCGGCTTTTCATTTGGAAAAGCTCAAGAAAGCAGACTGATGCAGCGGGATGAGGATGGCCTCTCCCTGGGCGGCTTCGTCTCGGTCTTCTCGCTGGGAGCCTCGGCCAGCCGGACTCGGTGAGCCATCCCGGGATCCAGACCTCAGTGGACCCTCCGGGAACGTGAAGGGGACCATCCCTTAGCCTGGCCGCTGCTCTCCACACGGCAGGCTGTTCGAACAGCGGGGTTAGGGTATGGTCCGTACCCCGTTTGTATGCTGTGTTGTGCGTGCGTGACTGGCACGGATTCATTTTCCCAAACGTCTGTATCTTGGATAAAATTAGGAGGGCGCCCTAGCCCTTGACGACAGGCAGACAGCCCAGCGATCAGAACACAGTGNGTGGGGGGGGGGGGGGGGGGGGGGCGACCAGTGGCCCGGGCGTCCGAGCCGCGGCCGGGCTGCCCGCCACGGCCAATGTCTCCCCTGGGATGGGGTTCCTCACTCCCCTTCCTGCTCCCCCAGGGACAGGAGGTGCGGGGAAGTGATGCTACAGGAAGAAGGAAGGTCGGAAGGGGCATAAAGGCTCTTAATGGAGACAGAGTACAGTCCAGAGACATTAGTGCTCTTACTGGGTCCCTCTGAGAAAATCACTGCGCTGGACTCCCGGGCCAGGCCTCAGCACAGCTCTATTATTTCATTAGCATCCCGCTTCTCTCAACTAAGTTCAGACGGTAAGAAGTGATGTGCACATCTCTCAGGAGAGCGGACAAAGCACTTCAACACACGCAGGTTCTCCCTCCCCACCGCCCGGGCAGCACAGGTAAGCTGCTCGGCCGGCGCAACCTTCAGCTCAAATACCGCGCTTCTAACGATGTCTAGCTCCTAACGCGGACAGCGCTGAACTCCAGAAGCATCTGTAAGGTGACCGCCCAAGAATCTTCCCCTCGCCTCTCCAGAGCAGAGGTCGGCGCGGGAGCGAGCGCCCGGCTCGGCAAAGCGAGGAGCCCCGGCCTCCCCGTGTCCTGGCTGCAGAGCGCTTTAAAACGCACCTGGTTTCTTCCAGGCACCTGGTGAACTAGGCAGGGCTCAGAGCCAGTGCTAGCGCTCCACGCCAGGGGGAAATGAGGCTCAGAGAGCACGACTCACCTGGTCTTTGCCGCGTCCCTTCTCGAAGGCAGACCTGGAGCTTGGGTCTTCTTGCCCGGCGCCCTGTGCCCTCCCCAGCACCGCGGAGGGGGGGGTGCCCCCGGGTTTCACTCGTTGCTAAGGTCCAAAAAAAGGTGGGCTCACAAGGACGCGGCCGCAAGCCACGGTGAGGTCGCCAGCAACGCTGTTACCTTCCGTCCCGTGCTTTGGTTGGCTTTTCCCTCAAGGGGTGTGAGGAGCTTGACGGCATCGCGGCCGGTGTCCTGCGAACTTGTGGGGGTGACAGGAAGTCACTCTATCCCCGGAGTCCCCAGAAACTTACCTGCCGAGTGTCGGGAAGGGTTTTGAACGTCTCTGGGAGCAGCTGACCCAGAAGCTTCAGAAAGCCTTTCTGGAAGTCTCTGCTGCTGACAGAACGCTAAGGGGGGTGCAAGTGTCTTCTCCTGTTTCCTCCGCTCGCCGCCCTCACTGGCGCAGCGACAGCGGCTTGGCCCTTTGGTCCCCTGCACTGTGGCCCACGCTCTGGCAGACCCTGGAGACACAAAAGCAAACAAAACAGACTTGGCCCAGCCTCCACGGGGCTGGCGTTCCTGGCAGGGGTGGCAGGGCCCGATGATCAAGTAGGTAAGTCAGCCAAACTGTTAGGAGACGCGCTATGTTACCCGAAGGGCGGACAAGCGGCCAGACTGGAAGGAGAAAACGAACCTGCGTGTGTTCGCGGAGCGGCGGTGCGGCCGGTGCGCCTGGGGCAGCGAGAGAGGGCCGAGCAAGCAGCAGGGGCAGCTCGGGCGAGTTTGGGGTTTATCCCGGCGTCCGTGGAGAACCGCGGGAGGGGATTACGCAGGGAGGAGACAGGATCAGATTTGTATTTGACCAGGGAGACGACGCACGGATGGAGAGGAGAGGAGAGGAGCATGGGTAGTCGGTCGATTTGCTGGCTACAGATGTAAGCGGCTGCTGGTTTGAAGAGGCAAGAGTAGAGCCAACGAGAAGAGCCTTCAGGCTGTAGTGGATTTGGTTCTGATGAAGCGCTGGTGGCGTCCGTGAGGGGGGCCACAGCGCGAACGGAGTAAAGTAGCCACGTGGGAGGTTCCATCTGTGATCTGATGGATGGGATGTGGGGACACGGAAGCATCGTGACCCGGTTGCACCGCTGTCCGCTTCGCCAACGGGAGGCGTGCCGTGGAAGGAGGCGACGTGTGCGTAGGTCCCGCGGGCCGGGGTTAGGGTTAGGGTTAGGGTTAGGGTAAGGCGTGCTCCCACCGCTCCTCCCGCGGTCCTGGGAAGTGCCCTTTTCCCTCCGGGCCTCGCCAGCTCGGAGGGCGCCCGGTCGCTGACGTGCCGGCCTCTCTGCTGCAAGAGCCGCGCTCGGTCGGAGTCTTCCCTAATGACCTTGTGTCTAAACTGTAGTGTCACACAAGGGCGTGTTTAGAAATTAGCATTTGAAAAGAAGCCTCCTTGCTTTCAGTTTGAGCTGACACGGTCCCTTTTCCTCTGTGGAAATGAAATTTATTAATCATAATAAAACCATCGGATTCTGAAGGTAGAGGTCACCCCGAGGAGAAAAGGAGCCTGCTCGTTTACGAGGAAGAGTTCAGTGCTGCTGTATTTTTCTTCAGCCTTGGAAAAGAATACTGCCCAATTGTTACCTCGGGCCTTCCACGAAGGTTGAAGCTCTGCCCCGTGGTAGAGGCAAATAAGAATTTACTGGTAAAGGATGCGGAGGGAAGAAGTGGGAGGTACACCCGCACTGAATACGGTCAGACCACCCATCCGTGTGTTGTCTCCTCGAAAGACAACGTTTTACCACGCTAAAACCATTCCCCCAAATTCTGAAAAGATTAATTTCTCGAAATGGGCATTTTCATACTCGTTTTGAAAGAATACCATCAAAGTGATGCTCTGCCATCATTTACTCAATTCCCCGGAATTTTCAGTTTATCTTTGCATTTTAAGCCCTGTTTATAAGACCAGCTTTGCTGGGTGAAAGTGCATTAAAATAACCCTCTCAGTGGTTTCTTTTTTCTCGAGACCAATGACAGACTCTTCTCACAAAATGAAAATCAGCACCAAACTCATAGATTTTTACCTCATGCACGTCTACTTCTAGTTCAGTGGGCAGAGGCCCAATTTCAGGGGTGACCTCTGTGGAGAACTCTGAGAGTTCTTCAAACTCTTCATCCTCCTCCTTGTATTAACGCCCCCTCGGTCTGGGACTTATGGCTGTCCTTCCAGAGGGAGGGAGTGTTGTTGACTGATCCAGATCAATCAAGGGTGTCCCAAAGAAGGAAAAGCAGGAGGGGGTAGGCTGTGCCTTCGTTTCCCTGAGAGGGTCGTCTCGGAGAATAAACAGCCATTCATACCCCTGCTTTGGAGGATGAGGAGAACACGGTGTGTGGGAGCAGGAGCCTCAGCCGGGTCGTCCGAGCGCAGAGCCCTCCGAAGCACACCAGCAGGCCGGAGGCGTAGGACACAGCCAAGGAGAACGTGGCAGAATCAAAAACGTCTTTTCCATTTGGGGTCTAACTGGGACCCTAAGAGTTAAAGCAGCTCTCCTGGGTCTCACCCAAGCTTCTTCCCACTATACCAGACTCCGTGGTGTGAGCAAGCAAGGGAGACCCATCCACTACATTCTTATCCTCCATTCGTGAAAAAGAAGATGGGAAGGAAAATGGGGGAAAGGTGAGAAAGAAGAGGGATATAAACCCAGGCCCGTGGGACTTTAAGAGATGGGAGGTGAGCTAAAGGTTGGTAGTGCAGACAAAGCATCTCAGCCTTGTTCCTTCAGCCCCTGAAACAAAGTCCAAGAGTCACAAGACATTGATAATGGACATGGATCTCCTGGAGTGGCCGGGACACGCATCTTCCAGCTGCCGTGAGCCTTGGTTGCTAATGGCACATAAGCTGCTCCCTCCTTCAGGGAACTACCCACTGCCAGAGAGAGTCCTCTTCACCCAGAAGTTATCCCTCATTCCTTAGAGAAGCCCACAACTCATGCTTAACTTCAAGGGCATTAAAAAACCAATGGACCTGTCTCCAGGTGGGGTCATGTCTGGGGTGCAGCCCACAGGATCAGGTAGAAGTTAGTCTCCAGCTCAGGCCATATCCTTGCTTCTCTTTTCTCTCCTCCAACCTGCTGGTCTGTCTGCCGTCTTTCGGAAGCACCCCTCGACAGAGCACGTGCATCGGACTCTCCATTCCAGGCTCCTCGTCCGGGGAACCTAACCTAGCTTAACATGCCCCTCGGCTGTGAGCATTAGCACGACCCGTGTTCAAACTGTCTCCACGAAGCTATGCGGCAGGTCAAGTAAGGGTGCCAGACGCTCCGGCAAGAGCACACGGGTTGCCCTGAGGTTCCGGGATCAGCTCTGACTCCGTTTGCCCCTCTGACCCTGAGCGAGTAACTTAAACTCTCTGAACCTTAATTTCTGACTTACTGCTGCGTTCCGTCCCAGACAGTCACTAGGCATCCATCTCTTCTCTGTTTTTATTCCGAAGCCTGTGCTGGAAGGCATGGCAGTGGAGGGAGGAGGACGGGAGAGGGGCACAGAAAAAGTCAAAGACGGGCTCTCGTCCTCGAGAGAGATTGTTTGAAATGGGTCCCTTCTCCCGACCATTGACGGATGAGGTAGAAGCTCTGAGGTGAGAGGATCAACATCAAATCAGACTCATTCTTGAGGGGAGGATATGGGGGGGGAAGGTCCTACAAAGCCTTCAATGTCCTCCTTGTCAAGTCCATGTGTTATTTTCTCCTCTGAGATGGTGGACCCTAAGGGTAGACTCAGCCGCTTTACCGTTGGTGACCTACCTTGTCTCGCTTGATTGGGAACAGCTCAATTAGGAGAAAAGCTGGTACCTCTTGAGAATAAGAGACACGTCCTTTGGGGGCACTGGCTTCTTGAAACCACTCTATCAGGTTGTTGCTTCTGCCTCCGTCAGTCTCCGTGGTAGCCCCCGAGCAGTGTAGGAAGGGTGAGAGAGAGAGAGAGGAAATATATCATCATCTCGCCAGCAATGGGAAGGGGTCGGAAGACTGCGTTGGACATAGTTGGCCTTCTCTCCTGTTGTGTGGCGGATGGGAACGTGTTCCCACCTCTGAAGACAAACAGGGCCCCTCGGCACTAGAGGGTATTTCTGTATCTTATGGTTGTTATGACTTTGTAATTGCGTGTTGTGGATTAATCTTCACCCGTGTCTTCCTTTCAGTTACGGACGAGTTTATGCTGCCGACCCCTACCACCACACACTTGCTCCAGCCCCCACCTACAGCGTTGGTGCCATGGTGAGTGCCGATCCCTCCTCTTCCTCACTTCCTCCTGCCCCCCGTCCCTTCCCCCAGCTGGGACCTTAGTATGGGTTGACGGTTGACGTCCTCTCACTTTCCCTTAATTGAATTTGTCTCTTGTGCTAACAGCAGCTAAAATGCCACATTAATCCTCCCAGTAAACTTGATAAATGTCTTAATTTCTTGGCAATGTAGTGCATGTAAGTTATTATATTTCTAATTTTGCAAGTCTCACCTAGCAGAGCACTTACCTTAATGGAATAATTAGTCATTTTGATAATTAAATCCATCACTAACAGAATGCAGTGTCAATGCAGAACTTTTTTTTTTTCTTTTTTTTTTCCCTCCCTTGCTGCTCATTCACATAGCCCCAAGGTTCCAGCCCCAGCACAGACTTCAGAGGAGCTAAGCTGCACACTTCCAGGCCTCTGCTGTCAGGCAGCTGAGAATCTGACTGCCTCTCCTCCCCTATTACAATTCATGTTTAAAGTCATAGTCGCCCAGGAGAGAAAATAGAGGGAGGGGCACACTTTGTGTGTGTGCCTAGCACATAAGGAATTAGAGGGAATCAGCTGGGTTTGGGAGTTGTCTTTTGGTTTTGGGTTTTTTTTTTGGGGGGGGGGTCTGGGTTTTTGTTTTGGGAAGGGGGGGAGGGCAAAAATGGGAGGTGAGGGTGGGGTGAATCTGCCTGTACTTGTTCAAACTTCTATGCACTAAACTCTTAAGTACAGTAAGACGTGCCCATCAGGTGAGAGCGTATGCAATCATTAAAAAGCTTCTGGCATGCAGTTTTCTGCTTGGGATCAAGAGTATCAGTCCTTATCCTGAAAATAAATCCCCATAGGCATTCATCTGAATCGCCAGTACTTTTAGAAAAAAAGGAAATAGTTAAGTGCCACCTCATAGCCATCTAGAGCCATGAGCAGACAAGTCACTGGAGCTTGGTCATCGAAATTCAGCCATGATTTGGAAACGTTTTATTTTACACAAGCTCGATTCCATCCAGCAATTCGTCTATAAACTCCCCTCTCAAGAGCAAATTCCATCCAGGGTGTTGAGCCAAGTCAAGTGAAGCAGTTGATTTAAATTTTCATCCCTGATTTTGCGTTCAGCAACTCCGCCTCAACACCTAGCCCGCTTGAGGAATGTGTTGGAGAGCGGAGTTGAATCGCTGTGTCCCATCCGCCGTCCACGTGCGGCCTCTCGAGTGTAGACCGAGCTTCTCCCGACGGGATGTCCACATTCATGACTCAAACGAGCCAACAAAGGGAGTCAGGGCCCATCCTTCCATCGCCCGGCCCGTGCGAGTCCTTCTCTGTAGCAGGCCTGGCCGACGGAATTTGCTCTCGCAGGGATCTTCTTAGAGAGAGACGCTGGGGAGGTCAGGACTGGCCCTGTCCACAGTTCTCGGAGAATGACCTGGGAGGGGCAGGGGGTGCCTCCATTTCGGTTGCTTTTGAGTGTCTATTTTTCACATTAGTCTTTTTTGATGATCCACGTGTTGCAAAAGGACAATGTAAAAAACACACCCCTCAAATTGCTTTGTTTCAGAATGCTTTTGCACCCTTGACTGATGCCAAGACTAGGAGCCATGCTGATGATGTGGGTCTCGTTCTTTCTTCATTGCAGGCTAGTATATACCGAGGGGGATACAACCGTTTTGCTCCATACTAAATGACAAAAACCATTAAAAAAACCTTCCAATGTGGGGAGAGAGGAAGCTTTCCGAGGCCTGGGTATTGCAATACACGCAGTAGTACATCATTTTAGCAGCTCTAAAAATTTAAAAGGAAAAAAAAAAAGGAAAAAAATTACATTTTTTATCTTATACCTCAGATATTTTGTTCTGTGTATTTTAATATTGTGGGTCTTTAATTTCTGAAGGTTCCGTAGTTTGGTTGCTGGCTGTAGGAGTTTTTGTGGTTGAACTAGAGAGACGCTAGCTATGAATACAAACTGGTTTAGGGCCATATCCAGAGTGCTATATCATGTAAATGAATTCTATATGCTGAATCTTAAGCTACTGGGGTTAAGAGTGTAAGTGACTACAATAGTCATTTTTTTCCTGCATCTGCTTTATTTTATTTTACGAGCGGGGAAGGGGGGGGGAGGGTCTTAGGGGATGGGGACCGGGATTTGGGCTAAAAGGAAACACAGAATAGTAACTGACGAATCCAAACGACCCACTGCACCAACAATCATATGTCAGCGGTTCTAAGTTACTCATTGAGTTCAAGCCAAAGGTTATGTTGTTAAGGGGGTGCTTCTCCAAGCATTTTGTGCATCCAAGTTGAAGTTGAATGAAGCTGTGCAAACCCACCCTTTAAACCATTCCACTTGGCAGTATTCAGCTTCTCAACCAGCCGCTAGTTATTTAGGCAAAAACTGCTAGTTAGGCCATCAACAAGCATTCTTTTTATATTTCTTCCAGTATAATAAATTATTGATATCATTGCTGACTTTTATATTATGGGAGGGAAAAAAATAACATTAATAAAAAGGTGATAAAAAAGCACTGTTTCTATTTTTTTCTTTTTTTCCAAAAAAAGAAAGTAATAAAAACTTAAATTCTTTGTACCAGTTAAAAAAATGTATAAAATTTACATCTGTGCAGTGGAGTTGTTAAGTTCTAGAAACAGTCTATGAAGCTTTAGTTTTAGCCTAGTAGAGCAACTGTTAGAGACAGATGTATAATTTTTATGGAATTACATGATAATCATATTCGGATTTATAGAAGCATTTTACAAGTATTGCAATCATTGAGTAGAGATAATCATGGTATTTTCATCAGCTTGGTACTTTTTGAAACATGACTGTGTTGTGTGAGCAATCTGCAATTTTTCCGTCCGTGAGAGCCTGCCCTCCTCCTCTTCCTGGTCCCCAAGGATTCTCTCAAACCAGTATCTTTCGTTCTGTCTCCAAGGCCCAGGACACTTGTCAGAAGGAAGCAAAAAAAGTAGGTTCCACCCTCTGCTCCCCCCGCTCCCACACAGCAGGGCCAGGGTGACACAGCCGAAAAGTTGCAGTTTGTATTACTTCTGTTTGAACTCTTTCCATGTTGTCCTGTTTACAAGTTAACCTAAGTTGGGGTATCTGTCACGGGTCTTCCTGTTTTTGTATTTAAATAAAAAACAAACAGCGGCCAGCCGCCTCCAGTAGTTCCGGGGCCATAGGTCAGTCTCCTTGTGTACAGCGTAGGCCCTACGGCGCGCCCTTCAGTCAATTATCAACTCACTGCTGTGAACCTGCCAATCCGCTTTAACAACTCTGCTTTCAAACAAAACCAAACAAAACTTAAAAAAAAAAAAAGTGTTTGTGATCCAGCTTTCTCTTTGTCATCCTATGTGCATGCAGTTAAGATCGGTTGGATATTCAACCATCAATAAAGTTTCACAAGATTTGAAAAAGTTTCTGTAGCTTCGATATCTAAGACAGATGCTCGGGTATCTGGAAAGGAGCGCAGGGGTGGGGGGAACTGGTAGCAGCCAAAAGCAAGCATGTCAGACGTGCTGTTCGGCGGACTGATCGGGGTGGGGGAGGAAGGGGGTGTTTTGACAGCCTCGCCGAGACATCCTCGTCCCCCACCTGGAGGACAGTGCTAGGAACTGGGTGCCCGGGAGATGTGTTTCTAACTCCATCAAAAGGCTCCGGCACCCTGCCCCCGGAGGGGAGAGAGGTGGAAGGGACAGGGGGCTCTCCCGATGGCCCCCGGTGTCCAAAATCTGGCATTGGCATTGTATTTGGAATCACAAACATAGAATTCTTACTGTGTTGGTTAAAGTAAAATTAATTTGCAGTTTTGGTTTTCATCAATGAGCTGTACTTTCCCCCATGACTGTATGTAGTTTTAATAAAATCATTTAGAGCAAGTGAGTGCCCCATGATGTTCCAAAACCTTTCGTCCGGGCACTCTGCCAAGATGCCAATAAGTCATTTTAAAATGTATGTCAGAGATGTAAACGAACATTTTGGATTTTTTTAAACAGTATTTATTTGGAATGTTTTCATTTATCTAAATAACTATTGCTATTATGAATTATGGAAAAAAAAGATTAATATCATGTGTGGCATATAGTGACTCCTGAAAACACACGTCACGCAATCTGCAAACCCAGAAAATGTGTATATCTGTCTTTAGAAATTAGTGTTTATATCACTTACAGTGGTTTGTGAATAAAGAAAACCTGGTTTGTAATATCAAAAAATAAAAGCTTAGTCTGAAAAGGTACCTGTGAGTCGGTGGTCTGAGTCCTTTTGCTTCCGTGCGTTTCCTGGGACGGTGGAGTCCGCGTGCACACGTGTGGCCCCAGTCGGGCCCGCTGGGGGGCGGGGGTGCTGCCCGGGCCCCCGGCCGACCAGCTGCCTCCTGCAGCTGCGCGGGGCCACCGGGCTCGCCGGGCCGTCCTCCTGCATCCGTCTTTCCAAACGAGTCTGAGGAAGTAACCAGAGACGTTTAAGAAACAGAACTCGGGCGACCGATTCCCCAGCAGGGAAATGTCGCCAAACCAGCAACAAAAACTGTGCATTTCAAACAAAACACATGAGCAAGTCATTGACGCGGTTTGGGAGGCTTGGGTGAAGAACACAAACATGAGCCCAGGGCTCGAGTGTCCGTTTCCCAAGAGCTTACTTCCGTGATCCAAGGATCCTGTCCAGGCTCTGGGGAGCATGATTTCACTGAATTATTTAATGTTGCCACGAGGGTTGAGGCACCACCCCAGTTAGGTATCTTAATACCATCTTAATCCTATCTCATTTAATTATCTCACGCTCCCTATCACGTCGGTCACACATCTAAAAACTAAACACAATGTGGGGCGCAGAAGTCTGCGGCCGTCACTGCGAGCCAGCGTCCACGGCCAGCCAAACCCCAGCTCTGTGCCCCCGTCTCCTCTTCCGTAATTCAGGATTGTGGGGACACCCGCCTCTTCGCATAAATGAGCGATAAATGCACAATAAACGAGCGAGTCTCCGCGACAGAACTGTAAGCTCCTATGACGCAAAGTCAACTCATCAAGTGAGTGGCGAGTCTGACCTTCTAGAAAGGGGTTTCCCAAGTGGGCATGATTCTCTCCCGGCCCACGGAGGGCTTTAGCTTTCAACTTTAGAGATATCTTACCGAGGTGCCGAAGGCTGATTTTCGTTCTCCAATCCTCTTTCCGCAACATAGGCTGTCTTCGTTGAGTGACTAGTAGGACTTAGTCCATTTCAAGTACATCCAGGGGTCCCTCTTCTGTCAACTCCCCGTGCAAGGCACTGCACAGGTCCACACCAACTTCTGTTGCCCGATCAAAGTTTCTGGAAGATAGCATTTTATACAAGTATTTAAGAAGTATGTAAAAAGTATTTAAAAAGTAGGCCAGATGGACTGACAGGTCATATGATTTGCCCAAAGTCATGTCTAGCGAATACTGGAAGAAGGGTCCACGTGAAGATCTGCCACATGCTGAAGCCTATGCCCTCTTCCAGAAATTCTGCTCCCTTACTGACAGCAGTGGTGGTGGTGGTGGCGTCAAGCCTAGGCTTCTGGTTCTCTCCTTACAGCCTATGGAAGGCTGTAGTAACTTTACAGATCACTTACCTAGTTTTATCCCTGCACACGGCGAGGAGGGGGACAATTATCTCCTAAAATGCTGATTCATAACAGAGCCCCTGCCCTGTCCAAACACAGGCATGGAAGTCCAGATAAGAGCGGTAGCGCACGCTAGGATCTCCCAAAACAGGCCTCTCTCCAAAATGAAGACAAGTAGCCTGTACATTTTAGGTAAAATGTAAAGAAAATTAAAATGATGGCCGAAGTGAAAAGGGTTGTTCAAAGACTTGACCCGTGGGTGCAAATGCTTGACACCCACTCCCTCCTCGGCCTGCGGGCCCGTGGCAGGACCAGAGCCAAGGAGCCCAAAGGGACCCCCACGTAACGCGCATGCTTTGCGTCTACACAGAGGCTGCTGTTAAGCTCGGTGAGGACCATGCCTGGGAGGCAGTCACAGCCTGACCCCAACTGTATTTTATTCTCTTAAAACAGCATCCTAAGTACACAGTAAGACCCCCTCCATGTTAAAAATTTTTTTCAAAAATCACAGCTACAATTCAATGAGCTCAGAACCACTATCTCCACGGAGGGTCCCACTCAGCAGCCCGGCCGCCTGGGTTATTTCTGGCGGCGTCCGAAGGCTGCCCTCGCTCGCAGGCAGACGTGCACACGCACACACGATCGTGGGTGTGTCCTCGCGCGCTCACGGAAACAGCCGACGCGCTCGTGGAGACAGCACACCCCCGGGCCCACGCGGGGAGCCCCGCTGCTGTCTGGGGGGCCGCGCTCAGCCGCCTCCCCGCTGGCGCTCCCGCTGGGTTCGCCCCGCACAGCTGACCCCTCGCGCGTCGGGACAGCGATCGGGGTGCACGTGTGTGCATGCACGTGTGCGTGTGCACACACACACAAGCACGTACCCACACGTACCCGCAGAGCGGTGCGCGGTCCCAACCTTTCTCCGTGATGACTTTTTCACCGGTAAAGTCAAGAATTAGGACTCGAACTAATGTCCTCACGAGGGAAGATATCAAACAGCCACTTTTGTGGAAAAGCCCAAAAAGACGGGTTTCTGTGCGTGCGCGCACACAGGTGTGCGCGCCTCAGCGTTGTGCACCGGGGAGGATGTCTGGGAACTCACCAGGCGCAGGCTTTTCTGAAGGACGGGAATGCCTCCTTGCGCAGCTGCCCGGGAGACAACGGGATGCGGGAAACCGGCCCACGGGCCAAGTCTGGCTCACCCCCCAAAGCAGAGTCCTCTACTCGTGGGTAAAACCGGGGTCTGGAGCTGCTGCTGTTTGCAGCCCCGAGGGATGCAGATTTGGGTGGAGGGAGCAGCGGCCCAGGGGACACTTCCGAAGAGGCCCCTACGAGAGCGTGGCCTCCCGCCCGCACTGTGTCGCCCGGGAAATGGCAGAGGGGGGACACCAAAGGTGTGTCTCTGCCTCAGGGTCCAGGTCCCCATGGCTGCCTGGCCCACGCACACCTGGCCTGGAGAAGAGAATTTACCAATCAGCTCCACAGGGACACATTTTCTGGGCGGCTTGTTATAAAAACACCAAGGATTTTTTTTCATACAAATGGTGCCATCTCCTAAAGGGACTGCGACCGCAGCCAACCATGAGACCCGCTGACATCGCTGGGCCAGAGGCCGGCACCCGGCACAGGCCTCCCTCCCTGTAACTGTCTCTTTGCAGATGTAGCTACGAGAGGCATTCAGGAAGTCTCTCGGCCTCTCTGCCCTTCAGTCACCTCATCTACGACACACGGGGGACGAGAGGACCCACCTCCCAATGTCCTTCTGAGTGCAAGCTGTGCTTCAAGCGGGCAAAGCACATCAGAAGGCACCAAGCCTTTTCCCCTTTAAATAATACACCATTTCTGTAGCTATCTGTATCATTTACACGGATCCATCTATGTTTTCTAGACTCCAATAATACAGATCTTACCTATAAGTCACCTAACACGAATACACACAACCGTGCGTGTAGACCCGTGCACACAGACACCCTGATTGCATGCACACGTGGGTGCAAATGCTTTTTAATACACATCCCTTTTGATGCATTTGCATCATGCCGTGTACCTATCAGTGGACCATGAATATATACGCCAATTCCTGCAAAGGGCTTAGGCGGTGACAGAGGCAGCGACCGGCAGATGGGCCTTTTCGCTACCGCTCAGGTGGGCTTTCTGGTCTCGAGCCCCCCTACCTGGCCAGGCCGCTCCCGCCACCGCCCGGTCCGCCCACAAGGGGGATGAGTTGCCGACCTGCATCGCTTCTCTTTCCTTTCGTGCGCGCGGCCCTCAAAGGCCCGGCTGAACGACCACCTCGCCCGCGCCTGTGCGGGTCGGGGCGGGCTTCGGGGCACCCCCAGGGGCACCCGGGTCTACCTCGGACCCTCCCCCGCCGAAGTGCGCCCCTGCTTGTGGCTTCGACACCGCACCTCTCCCACAGCCGCGGGCAGAGGGCAGGCTGCGGAGCCAGGCGCGGCAGGCAGGGCGAGCAGGCCAAGTCCCGGCTCCGGAGGCGGAGGAGGAACTGGGGCTGCAGGTGGAAACTGGAGAGCAGAGACCCAAGAAGTGGGGTGACGCTGGAGCCCCGGCAGGGGGGCGGCTGGGAGGGCGCGCGATGCAAATCGGCAACTCGTCAGCATGCAGACTCCTGCAAACCTTAAAAAGAACGTTTTAAAAACCACCGCCGCCAGCACCCGCCTAAAAGCAGCCGGCAGTAACTGCGGGCCAGCACACGACGCCCGGGCGCTCACGTCTGGGGGGTCAGACTCGGCGCAGCCGCACCAGGAAGGTGTCTGAAGGGGACACGAGGTCAGGGGCGCTGCACGCGCCCGCCTTTTATCCCCGCCCGGCACCCCGGGCGCGGGCGGCACGGACGGGGCCGTCAGCACCGAGGGCTCGCGGCTGCGTTTTCCCTTCCTAGTCCCCTCAGCCGCGCGACCAGATGCCGTAGTGTCCTCCCCACGGTGTGCCGCGTTCGCACAGGCGAGGCTGCTCTTCCCGCCTC
>LNAC01000023.1:6536079-6582164 GCA_002007465.1 Ailurus styani | reverse complement strand
GTTTTTTTTTTTTTTTTTTTTTTTTTTGGGTGAGAGGAGGGAGCTCCGAAGAGGCCGGATCACGAAAGCCAGAGGATGCTTTCCCGGCAGCTGCTCTTGAAAACCCTCCCGGTGCTCTGGAGCCTCGGCGCGCCTGCGGGCACCGGGACGCAGGCCGGGGGTCTCTGCGGACCCCCGGGCACAGATCCCCGAGGTGCAGGGGATCCTGAGAACACAGCCCCAGCCCGCCCCGCCTGAGTCGCCCCGTGTGGGACGCTCGGCTCCGGGCCACGCACTCAACCGCCAGGTGCGCCCACCTCCCTGTTAGTCCAATAGCGGGGAACACCGCTAGCGGGAAGGGCACCGGCAAGAAAGTCCTCAGCGAATGCCCCTAAATTGCTCTGAACACAGATGTCCCGTAGGACCCTCTTCTCTCCTTGCCCCTTCACGAGCCTCGAGATTCAGAATGTCTGCTTCTCCCTCTGGTCCTCCCCCCCTTTCATGCTTTCTCTCTCTCTCAATAAATAAATAAAATCTTAAAAAAAAAAATAAATTTCCGTGACTTCCTGGTTTAGAAGGTTTAAAAGAAAACAAAATACTCAATGTCAAAACAAACAAACCCACAAACTACTATAGGTGCCAAGACCCACCGCTGGCCCCACACGCATAGGCAGGGGTGAGGTAAGCCAAGGCAAAGCACAGGGATGCCTCACATCAGAGAACACAATCAGAATTCCAGCCAACCGGCACTGAGACAAGACGGACAGGAATAGTTGATAAGCTCCCCAATGCCAGTAACTCTGAGTCCCTGCTCCCAGCTCGGTTCTGCGCCAGCAGGAGAGCCCTGGCTCCACCCCGAGCTGGACCGTCAGGGGAGAGGCCTTCAGGAGCGGCACCTTCCAGCAACAGCCCTCAGCTCTGTCCTAAGAGGTTACATCTCATTCCACAGACTTGCGAGAGGCTCCGGCCGTCCGCTTGTGCCCCAGCCCGACCTCCAAAGCCCCGACGTCAGCACCACGAACGTCGGAACTCTTTCCCGCACCTTCTACCAGGACGCTGTGACTGAGCCGGGGTGCGGGCTGGAACTCACCTCTGGGGAGCTGGGGGGATGCCACCTGTCCTCTGAGACTCCACCGTTGGGTCTGCAGAGGTTGGTACAAGGTAGAGGTGAACGTGCAACTCTTAAGAACGGGGAGATGTCACAGAATTCTTCCCTCGAGGAGCCGAAGGGTGTGGCGGCACTACGAGCACATGCCTTCCTGGTAACGGTCGCCGGAGAGGGAAGCTGCTGCTCTCTTAGGAGGGCAGTGGCTGACATATCCAGTAAGGGGTTAACATCGAACCAGATGAAGAACTTGCACAACTGGACACGCACACACACACACAATGAGCCCATTAAAAACCGCAGAGGAGCCAAACAAGAAGGCACGCAGGTGGCCAAGCGCTGACGAGAAGATGCTCCACATCACTCATCTTCAAGGAGACGCAAATCAGCCCCGCAGTGACGGGGCCACACCCCACCTGTCCGCATGGCTAACTCCAGCACCCCAAGAAACGCATGTTGGTGAGGATGTGCAGAAAAGGGAACCCTCCCGCATTGCTGGTGGGAATGCACACTGGTGCAGCCCCCGGGGGAGCAGGATGCGTGGGCTCCTCAAAAAATTAAAAATAGAACTATCCTGCGATCCGGCAATTCCCATACCTGAAGAACACAAAACGCTAATTCGAAAAGGTAGGTGCATTCCTATGTTTATGGCAACGCTATTCACAGAAGCCGCACTACGGAAGGAGCCCAAGGTCCCTCCACAGGGACACACATCCACAGCCATCAAGGAGCTCTTGCCGTGTGCGACCACATGGACAGTTCTAGAGGGCGTAATGCCAAGTGAAATACATCAGAGGAAGACAAACAAATGATTTCACTCACATGTGGAATCTGAGAAACCAAACCAATGGACAAAGAGAAAAGAGACCAACAAAAGAACAGACTCTTCGGTACAGAGAACAAACGGGTGGTTTCCAGAGGGGAGGCAGGGGAGGGCACACTTACGGATGAGCACTGAGAAATGTACAGAATTCTGGAAGCATTATATTGCTCACGGGAAACTAACACTGCATGTTATTTACACTTCAATAAAAATAAAGTATTTTTATGGCAAAAGACAAAAAAAAAAAAAAAAGGCAGCCTCTAGCTTTCTAAAGCCCCGCCTTCTTACTGCCAGCCAGCCAGAAACTCAGCGGGGCTTTGGGTTGGGAGAGCTCGGGTCTGGGGCAGGTTTATTCTAATCCCAGGGATATTCTAATCCCGCTGGCTGGGGGAGCGAAGGGGCCAACGAAAGTCATTTTGTTGCAGTATGGTCACTACGAACCATCCTACCTAGAAAGTGCAAAGGAGGGTGCCTGGGTGGCTCAGTTGGTTAAGCTGCTGCCTTTGGCTCAGGTCATGAGCCCAGGGTCCTGGGATTGAGCCCCGCATCGGGCTCCCTGCGCTGCAGAGAGCCTGCTTCTTCCTCTCCCTCTGCCTGCTGCTCTGCCTACTTGTGCTCTCTACCTCTGTCAAATAAATAAATAAAATCTTAAAAAAAAAAAAAGAAAGTACAAAGGAAAGACAGAAAGAGGAAGGAAGGGAAAAAAGAGAGTGAGAAGCAAGTCTGGAACGTTCTCCTCGCTGACTCTCTAATATCACAGACGTAAGTGTGTCCCAAATCCATGATTCACTTCTCGTCTCGTGATCTGTATGGGCACTGATTGCATTTAATTTCTTAAGTCCAAGTTTTATTTTTATTCTTAGCCTTGCTTCCTCTGGTATAGACTCCCTCGTGATTTACACTGGCTCTGCCCACTAGAAATACAACGCACGGGATAAGATGAAATTTTAAACTGTCTAGCAACCATGTCAAAAAAGTAAAAAGAAACAGATGAAGTTAATTTTAGGAGGAGATTTTATGTAACTCAGTACATAAACATGTTCCCCTTCACGCACATGTTCCAGATGGAAACACACTAAGATGTGGTGCACTGTCTTCGTCCTACCCAGGCTTCCGGACCTGTTGTGAATCGCACACTCACACCACGTCCCAGTGTAGACCAGCCACACAAACGGGACAGCCCAGCTTCCCACCACCGACAACCTTTCCAGCCACCTTATCTCCTAATCTCACGGGAAGGTGAGGCCCCAGGAGAGAGATCCCAGTAGTACGTCGGTCTGCTTCCCTGGAGGATACTGCGACCTCAGCAGCCTTGCCCCAGCGATCACAGAGCTGAGTCTGGGTGAGGTCACCCCGCACTTCTCCGAAGGACAAACACAGGTTCACCTTCATGGACAGCCATCCTCCGAGGAACCTGGCCGTTCAATTATTATACTTCTGTGTGTTTCCCCCGCTACTCAGGTTCTTGAGAAATAACCCAACACATGGGCGCCTGGGCGGCTCAGTGGGTTAACGCCTCTGCTTTCGGCTCAGGTCATGATCTCAGGGTCCTGGGATTGAGGCCCGCATCGGGCTCTCTACTCAGCAGGGAGCCTACTTCTTCCTCTCCCTGTCTCTCTGCCTGCCTCTCTGCCTACTTGTGATCTCTCTACCTCTGTGTCAAATAAATAAATAAAATCTTTTAAAAAATAAATAAATAAATAACCCAACACACACTAAAGGCTTGTCCTCGGGGAACTTCACTGGCCCCAGTTAGCAAACTCTAATCCCAAAGGAGGCGGACCACAAACCGGGAGCGGATCTGGGAGGATGATTTGGAAGAAGCAGCTTATCAGAGGCTCCCCCGGCGTGCCTCACCCCTACCGGCACCTGAAAGGGAGAAGCCCATCTCTCTGTTCGTTTACTAATCCTTTGCTCACACAACAGCCCGAGGCTCCCCAGACAGTGCTGAGCCTCGGGGATACCAAAGTAGGATTTGATGGAGCCACGTTGGAAGCTTGGTCTCCTTTTAACAGCAAAGCCTTGGAAGAGCCCCTCATGCCACATTGAACGTAATTGGTACTGTGCTTCCAGAATTTTCCTAATGGGTTCCCCGAGCTTTGGAGACCCAATAAATATAAGCGCCCAGATGAGTTACCTATTGGCACATAACAAATTACCCCGAAACATAGCAGCTTAAAAGAACAAACATTATCTCGCAGTTTTGTGGGTCAGGGACCCGGCAAGGCATTCCAGCAAGATGGAAACCACAATATTTTATAACCTAGTCTCCGAACAGACATCCCACCGCTTCCGACATATTCTATTCTTAGAAGGAAGTCTGGCCCACGCTCAGGTACAGGGGATAACAGCAGAACCCCTAAACACCAGAAGGCCAGAGTCATGGCGGGGGGCATATTTCAAGCAGCCTACCATAGTCCCTAGTATCTAGCAGGGTCCCCATCGGTATAGGATCACCAACATTTTGAGGATCCCGAGATTCCATCTTCCTTTTTTCCTCAAAGATTTAAGCACCTTCACTATAAAACCACGCTGGACACATAAATAAAATTAAGGGAAGCGGCTGAGGAAACCCTCGCATCTCCGAGCGCTACAGAGGAGAGCCGGATAATGGCTTGTCTTCCAAGTCTACAAACCTGGCTTCAAGTGATGGGCTCAGGCAGCTGGA
Source organism: Ailurus styani (assembly GCA_002007465.1). Classification (NCBI taxonomy): domain Eukaryota; kingdom Metazoa; phylum Chordata; class Mammalia; order Carnivora; family Ailuridae; genus Ailurus; species Ailurus styani. The sequence continues at coordinate 6,577,589 of LNAC01000023.1, read as the reverse complement.
GCAAGCTCAGCAGAAGCTATAACTAGGATGATCTCGGCCACGGGAACGAGAACCACAGGGTGGAAGGGGAACATTGCGAACGATGTGCAATGACCTCTACCGGAGTCAATAAATGCCCAGGTTAGTGTTTTTATTTATAATCCAATTTTTGTTCTCATGATCTCCATATATTCCCCCAAGTTCCCTCCAACTTCTCCCGAGGATGGCCCTCAGGGATTTTTCCCACTTTTCTTTTTTTTTCAAGATTTTATTTATTTGACAGAGAGACTGAGAGCATAAGTAGGGGGAGCAGCAGAGGGGAAGGGGAGAAGCAGACTCCCCGCTGAGCAGGGAGCCCGGCTGGGGGGTGGGGGGGACTCCAACCCAGGCCCCTGGGATCATGACCTGAGCTGAAGCCAGAGGTTTAACTGACTAAACCACTTAGGCACCCCGATTTTTCCCATTTCTAAAGACTTTTTGTTTCGCTTTGGTAAGGTTTTTTCCTGGTGACATCTGGGAACAGGAGTCACCTCTGCCAGCTCCTCAACCCGGCCTCATCAGCCCATTCCCCGACCTGCGGTCCCCAGCAGCCCCCACTGTACCATCTCCTCCTCACGTTCATCCAGACAACGTCCTGCTGACCCATGTCCTTTTCCCTCACTTAATTCTACCACTTCTAAAAACCAACCTTAGACTTTCTGCTGCTCAAATGAAAATTCCCTTTCTGATCAATACTGCCCACTCAATACCTCACCCAGCAGATTCTTACCACAGCAAAGAAGAAAGAGACCTTAAGGCATTTTTTTTTCTCTCTCGATATGTGGTCCATGGACTGCCTGCATCAGAATCACCTGGAAAGTCTGTTAACAAGGTAGATCTCTGAGTCCCTCTACCGATCTTTGGGACTCTGGCTAGGGGCGAGCCCGGGTGATTTGCACGGGGCCCTCACTTCGAGAGTCACTGCCTTAGATCTCATCAACTCAAGAGGTTCTCCAGCGCAGAAGCGTGTGAGAATCATTGGGATGCTTCTGCAAGCTCCCCATGCCTGCACTCCATCCCCGGGGGGTTCTGAGTTAATGCAGCTGGCGGGACCCGGCGCGACACCCGTGCTCTCCTTAGTTACAGGTGAGGAAGCTGGAGCTTCAGAAAGTGAAGCGACTTGCCCAGCAATGAGCTAAAGATTCCAGGACTTCAACCAGGAGTTACAGATTTCAAAGTCTATACACTTCTTAGTGCCCTATGAGCCCACTCTGATGGAAACAAGGTACTTCCTAATCTCCAAGAGAACCCAAAAGTTGGGGAAAAAGTTCTCTAACAAATAGAAGGTGGAGAATGGTCAGTCTTTTATCCCATATTCAGATGACTTCAGAGAAGAGCTTTCCTTATCAAGTTAAATAAGCGCAGACAGTTTCTGTGGGGTTAAGAATACCCAACTCAAATCGGCTCAAAACCCAATGTGAGGAGGAAGGATTTACTGGGCCCCACGTTCAGGCATGCCTAATTCTACGAATATGTCCTGTTAGAGCTCTGTCTTTATGTCTCGGCCCTGATGCACATTATATTTAGCCCTTTTACAGTTTTTCATACTTCGAATCGGCTCCCTCCATTTGCTGGTGTAATTGCCATCTGGTGGCCTCAGTGCCATTGCTTCGGCTTAGAAAACCCAGTGAATTCGAGTGTTCATTTTCACAGGGCCCAGGAACAAAGATAGAGCGAAAGCCAGGGAAGGATTCTGATTGGTCGTCCTTGGACCAATCACCATGATTGGCAGGGATGGAGCTGCCTGATTGGCCAGGTTTGAGTTAGCATCCTCAGAGAGAGTTCCATCCTTAAGAGTAAGATAAGAGGGGCACCTGGGTGGCTCAGTGGGTTAAGCCTCTGCCTTCAGCTCAGGTCATGATCTCGGGGTCCTGGGATCGAGTCCCGCATCGGGCTCCCTGCTCAGCAGGGAGCCTGCTTCCTCCTCTCTCTCTGCCTGCCTCTCTGCCTACTTGTGATCTGTCAAATAAATAAACAAAATCTTAAAAAAAAAGACGTAAGACAAGAGATGCCCCTCCACTGAATAGGAGTGTGAGTTTGCCCCAAAAGGAAGAAAGCCACAGGTGTATGCACGCTGTAGTCCATGGCCTTGAATTAGACCCCTGGGGCTGACGGCATTCTTAAAATGAAAATTTCATCCCAGCTGCGAACCGTGCGATGCTAGACTCCTTCGTTCCCTTCCCCGAATTTTCTCTTCTACATCTGTGCTGGTGGAATTGGGGAAGAAACACTGCAAGTAAGACTCCAAAGCATAGTTGAAATTTAATTTTCTCAACATAAACATGACCACAGACGTTAAAAGTAAGCATTCCCCCCCCACCTGGGAGAGCGCTAAGCTAATTTTTGAAACCTTGAAGAAATGAAGACCACAAACATTGCCCATTCTGAAATCACTCTTTTTTAGTTTGGCTGCCTGCTGAGCTAATGACCCACTGACTGGGTTTTAGGCTTTTGAAAGCCGAGTGCTAACATCAAACTTTCATCTCCGAGATAGCAGCCTGTCTCTAATGAATTTTTTATTTGTTTACTCATTGCTTCTCTGGGATATAAAAGTAACACTCATCTTTTTAATATTAAAAATAAAACTTTAAATCAGGACCTCGTCCAATGCCAAAGTGTTTAAGTTCAATACATCCAAGACTGCCTCACTTCTGGAGAAACCACACTCTGAAATAAAGGGAGATGGTACTATGGGGAAAGAATGACATGCCATATGTATGTTCTTCTTCTTTAAAATCCTTTTGCGAGCATAGAGGTAAATTATTCATGTCAAACTGTGTACTGTACATCATGTGAGTTCTAGGAACACATCCACAAACAGCTGGGCTCCCTTCCTCCGGAGGGGCAGCCCTCAAAGACGGCATGGCACTTTCCTCTCTGCCCCGAAAGCCCAGTACGTTTGCTCCTGGGGATTCGGAAACCGTCGGTAGCAGAAAGGCCCCCGCGGTACCATGTTCGCATGTTCAGAGTGGGAGCGTCCAGATGCCACTCAAGGGAAAGCCTGTACCCAGGGCTGTTCACACGGCCTGAGGTGTATTCAGCTGAACTTCTGCGTGTTGCTTACTTGCCTTCCACACATGCACAGGGAAAAATAAAATATGGTAAATAAAATACAGTTGGATGCAGGATGACCCACCAGGATATGAGATCAACCATTGGGACGGAAAGCAGATCGGTGACGATGCAAGGCTGGGGCTGGGGGTGGGGGGCGGCGGGATGGAGAGGAGCTACTCAGGAACAGCGGGGATCCCCCGGGTTTTGGACAGGTCCACTATCTTTACTTGGGTGATGGCTTCAGTGACGTGTATACAGAGGTCGGAACTCATCAAATTGTATAATTTGTGTGTGGTGCATTTTATGTTAATCATGCATCAGTAAGTCTGTAGACACACAAACACATGGGATACGCAGTCATAGTGACCGGTTCTTTGCGGTTCTTGGGCCCCAAGTTTAACGTGTGTGGCCTCCTGACACCAACAACAAACTCACAGACACCAGCAATCTGTCCTATAATTTAACTCAATTCTGACACTACCTGAAGAGAGCATCAGACTCCATGGGGACAGGTGTCCGTCCCACAAGACCACCCTCCACTTCATGCCCCAATCCCAAGTCCCAGTTGTTACCTACGCTTTGACCAATGGGCTCTAAACCAAAAGATTCCATGACACCTCCTTGGGTTTGATCAATTTGCTAGAGTAGGTCAGAGAACTCAGGAAACCCGTTTATGCCCTCGATTACTGATATCCTACAAAGGATATTAAAACACACGAGTCAACAGCCCGATGCAAAGATACATATGGCAAGTTTCCCAGCAAAGGAGCTTCGGTCCTCACGGAGCCTGGAGGCTGGCGGGGCGGCCCACGGATGTGTTCCGGTTCCCCGCCACGGAGGCTCTCCAAACCCCCTCCTTCCGGGTTTTTATAAGAAAGCTTCATCACATAGACATGACTGATGAACTCACTGGCCACCAGCGACTGATTCAACCTCCAGCCGCGCCCCAGAAACCAGGAGGTGCTTGCTTCCCCTGGCAACTGGCCCCTGTCCTTAGGTGCTTCCCAAAAGTCACCTCGTTAGCACACACCCTTTGGGGTGGAAAAGGGCTTGTTATGACCGACAAAACCCCCATTTCACTTTTATGGCTTTTAAGAGGTTCCAGGAAACTGAAGACAGGAGATCAAACATCATGACAAAAGATGCTCCATCTCTCTACTGCTCAGGAAATTCCAAGGGATTGGGGAGCTGGGAGCCAAGATGTGGGGATGAAGGCCAAATGTATATGAGAAACAGACTTTGGTCACTGACTCTCTCGCTCATACACACACACACACACACACGATCTACATATATGTACTTCTTATAAATCCCAGTATCACACTAGGCTTCGCATCACGACAGCGCTTAACAGTCCTGCAACGTGCACATGAAACTTCATCTCTGAGACTCAGTCTCCTTATCCGAAAATGGGGATATTCCCTAATTCATGGAATTGTTGTGAAAATCAGTGAGATACTGAAAACCCTACTGTTCGTACAAAGCAGTACAGTAACCATACAGACCACTGCTTTATGTCATCTGCTTCTCTCTTGCTCTCTCCTTCTCCATCCCTGCAACCCACCCCATCCACTGCAACGTCAGCACATTTCCCCACGTCTCTGCTGGGGATGCTTTTCATCACGCCACCGTGGTCCCAGAAAGTCAAAAGAATCTAACAAGAATGCAAAGCCATGCCTGTGAATGCATCAATACTGGGGCACCTGGGTGACTGAGTCAATTAAGCATCTGCCTTCAGCTCACATCATGACCTCAGGGTCCTGGGATCGAGCCCCGCCTCAGGGTCCCTGCTCTGCACAGAGTCTGCTTGTCCCTCTCTCTCTTTTCCCCTCCCCGCCCCACTCATGCTCGCTCTCTCTCTCTCAAATAAATAAAATCTTTTTCACAAACGTACCAATACTAACACTGACGGCCAGCAGCTTGGCGGTGAACGATCCCCTTGCACTGTATACATCTCTGTTTATGTGACCCTTTTGAATTTCTACAGTGTGGCGTTAAACAAATGCCCTTACTCTGAACCTAATCCAAGGCCCAGAAGTCTTTACCAGGATGGTAAGTGCTTTCTAGAAGGACCCAACAGACAGGCTTTTTACAGAATCTGATGCCCGCCTTCATTCACGCGCAAATATACTGCTCTCTAAAAATTTCGCAGAGTGGCTAAGTATGGCATCTTAGAATCAGATGGCTAAGTCTATTTGAAATAAAAATGTACGAGTAAGTAATAACAGGCTCACTGGGCGGTGATCTTTATGAAGATCCGCTAGGACATCATATGCAGAGTTCCGCTGGGGTCCCACACGCACACACAGAGGTTCGAAGCATCGGACCTGAAATCCTGGCTCTCCCACTCCCTCCCTGGGTGACTGGGGGGAAGACACCCGATGTTCACAGACCCCAGTCTCATCATGCGATAAAATGGGGGAAAATAACAGAACTTGTCCAGCTGTGGTAAAGACCAGATGAGAGAACAAAAGACGACTCAGCCACCAGAGGATGAAGGTAAAGACCCACGTCACATGCCCTCACTGCTCTACCTGCTTGACATCTGGGGACAGGTGCTCACTGGCTCCTTTTTAAAAGCAGGCTCTCAGTGTGCCCTTCCAAAGCCAGCACTTTCCAGGAGGTCAAGCCCAAGTAGCGCATGCTCATCATGGCCTGTTAGGACGGGGACTGTCCCCAGCAAGGCGCCCCTTGGCCCCTCCGCATAGTGTGAGGGACGCAGCCCAGGTGGATGCGGGAAGATCCAGCAGGAGAGCCTGAGTCAAGAAGTCACACAGGGTAAAACAAGTCTTTCTTACACTGGAGCGTAAGCTTCTCCTTCAATAGCGCTCCTCCCTTCCACTGCAGGAAAGGCCATTCTTACAGCCCCTTGTGCTTATGTATTTATACAAGTGGTAAGTCCACACCAGCAAACCCCCACCCTCCATGGTCCCGTCACTGTGTGTAAGCCAGAAGGACCACTGATCGGTGCAAAAGAAGACTCTTCAAACCATTAATTAAGTGCTATCCAAATGTCCCTACATGCATCCTTCACCTATTTCCTATAAGTCCCTACTGGTTTTATAGTACCTGACAGGTGAATCTGATTTGTGATTCTACCTGGGTTAAAGTTCTTGCTTTGGATCCCCATGGATCAAGCATCAAATAAACTGTGGCTCTCCTACTATGGCCCTGGGGGCTCCCGGGGACCCCACCTCACGCTCAGGCACCTGACTGTCCTCACAGATGAAATGGGGCCACAGATCGCCCCAGCCTGGGCCGAGGACCACGGGACACAAGAGGTGAACTCCTTAGCCCCATGCTTCACACACACCTGGGGGACCGCCACGCCTGCTGTCATTGCTGTTATGATCATTTCTGTCCCAGCAACTCTTCTCCAGCCTGATAACTTTGGTGGTTTGGGGTCGGGGGACGCCAACAGGAAAGAGATGGTCTAGACCATCGTGCCTTTTGAGGAGAAAGGACAGGTTGAAAAGTAAACAGCTCATTCTGTATGTACATTTTTTTTTTCTGGCTCCTGGCACGGCTCTCCACTGGGACGATGTTTTGCTGCCAACAAATTTCCAAATGTAATAGGGAAAAAAGGAAAAAAAAATTGTACATATTGTTGCTGAAAAAAATGAAAGATTTCATTGAAAGCCTGGGGGCATTTCAGAACCAATGTAATCAAATCCATGTCTCTGCGTGATGATGAGAGTGTGTGAGATCTACTGTGGGCTGGGCGGGATGTGGGCACAGAAAAAGCATTGGGAAACTTGAAGAGTTCTGTCTGTCTTACATGCCACTTCCACGTCTCCTCTCGAGGCTCTCTCCTTCTTAAAACTTGGCCATGGATTTTATGGAACCTCTTCACTTGGCTGGAAATCCAGCAGAATGGCACTTAGTGCTCAAGTCCCAGCTGAATGATGAGGATAAAAGTCACAGAAGCTCACCACACCTGATCTGCCACTTATCTCTAGAAGACTCAGTTTCCTTATCTGCAAAATGGGGAGAGTTAAGATGCCAACTGGTGGGGATTTTTAGAGAAGTGAATGAGAACTCCATGGGGAAAGGTGTGTTGTCCTTGACACAAAGTGAGTGTAGGAAACCTTAGCCATTACCATGATCGGTACTGAGCAAAAATAATCTCAGAACCACTCACAGCAATACTGCTGATTTTGATTAGTCACGATAAAATGCACTTGATGAAGGATATTCCCACCAGAAGAAAAAGAAAACTGGCCACAGGCCCTTGGAGAAAAGCACAAACCCAGGACTACAGCGCTTTTAGGAAGAGCTTCCATCCAGCCACCTGAAGCTGATCCGTGTGTCCAAGAGATCGAAACGAAGTTGCTCATTTGACAAGTGTTCTAGCTGGCTTCACGGATGGAAAGATCCACCAAAAGAGTTATCAGAAAGGTTTCTGGGGATCTCACGAAGCAATCATCACTTACGACATGGCCTGCACCTCCCCGAGCTACCAGGAAGACGTGTAACGCCGTTCAGGGGTGGACAACTGCCTTTGGGAGTCCCTTCCGTTCCCAAAGCAAGTACATTAACATGTAAAGTGGCATCGTGGCTAGCCTGTGTGGTGTGGGGAATGATAAAAGACATTTCACCAAAAAACATACACCTAACAGCAAAGTTAAAAGTGGACATTTAATGCTTACTCCCTCCGATTAGGCAAAAGTCAAGGATGTCTGCTTCGATCACGTCTATTCAACATTATGTTAGAGGTCCTACCAAGTGCCATAAGGCAAGAAAAATGAGTTATAGAGTTTAAAAGGAAGAAGTAAAACCCTATTCACAGGTGACAGGATTTTACATGTAAAAAACACAAAGGGATCTAGCAACAACAACAAAAAATGTAAGGGGTGCCTGGGTGGCTCCGTGGGTTAAAGCCTCTGCCTTCAGCTCAGGTCATGATCTCAGGGTCCTGGGATCAAGTCCCGCATGGGGCTCTCTGCTCGGCAGGGAGCCTGCTTCCTCCTCTCTCTCTGCCTGCCTCTCTGCCTACTTGTGATCTCTCTCTCTCTCTCTCTGTCAAATAAATAAATAAATAAATAAATAAAATCTTTAAAAAAAATGAGCTAAAACATAAAATTAAAAAAATGTTAGGAATAATAACTAATTTGGCAAGCTGAAGACAAAGTTAATATATACAAATCAATTTTATCTCTGAAAACCAGCAAAAAAAACAACTGGGAAAAATGTCATTTGCAAAAATCATGCAAACTGTAAAACATTCACACACTTAACAAAAGATGTGCACTGAAAACTGTCAGGTATTGCTGAGGAAGATCACAGAAGACTTAAGATACGGCATCTATGCAATACTCATGTGTTGGAAGACTCGATAGTTCTAAGACGTCAGTTCTTTCCACATATATTTACAGATTCAGTGCAATCCCATTCAATCCCTAAAGACTTTTTGAGGATTCTAAATGTATATTCTAAATGTATATTAAAATGTGAAAGACTGATGGACCTGGCTATCTCAGTCAGTCCAGCATCTGACTCTCGATTTTGGCTCAGGTCACGATCTCGGGTTTGTGGGATCGAGCTCTGCATGGGGCTCTGCCCTCAGCACAGAATCTGCTTAAGTTTCTCTCTCTCCCTTTTCCCCTCCCCTCACTCATACAAGCAAGCAAGCAATAAATAAATAAATAAATAAATAGAATCTTTTAAAAAACGTGCAAGACTTAGAGGAGCTTAAACAATTTTGAAGAACAATTTAGAGAAAAATTAAGTTGAAGGATGTGCTCAACCTGGTTTCAAGACCTACCATAAAGCAGTAGTAAAAAGACAGATATACAGAGCAACAGAAGAGAAAAAAAGTCTGGAAATATATGCAGGATCAAATGGTTTTTGACATAGGTGCCAAAGACATTCAATAGGAAAGAGACTTCGCAACAAATACTGTTATTAAAAAAAAAAACAAAAACCCTGAGTCCTTATACCCTTATTGATTGAGACAGATCACAGACCTAACCCAAATGCTAAAACAATATTCTAGAAGAATGCCTAAAAGAGTATCTTCATGACCTTGCAGTAAGCAATGACATTTTTTTCTTCTCGATCCCAGGACCCTGAGATCGAGCCCTGCATCAGGCTCCACGCTCGGCGGGGAGTCTGCTTGAGATTCTCCCTCTTCCTCTGCCCCTTCCCCTGCTCATGTTCTCTCTCAAATAAATAATCTTTAAACAAATACATAAATAAAAATAAAAGAAAGGACCTGATGAAAATTTTCAGTGTCTGTTTATGAAAAGGCACTAAAAAAAAATAAGATAAATAGGCAGGAGGTAGACTGGAAGGAAATATTCACAACAAACATACCTGACAAAAGATTTGTATCCTGAATATATTAAAAAAGAAAAGGAAGCTCCTACGACCCAATTTGGAAACACGGGCAGAAGATTTTATCATGTATGCAATTCACGAAAGAAGGTATACCAATATTTACTCAATGCAAGGAAAAATGTTTAACATCTTCAGTCGTGGGAGAAATGCAAATTAAAACCAACGTGAGACACGACCAGCACAGCTACAACAGAGAAAGACTCACACCCCAGGTGACAGTAACTCTCCTACATGGCTAGAGGGAGTACAAAATGGTCCAATCAATGCGGAAAACCATGTGGCGACTTTTTAAAACAAACACACGTTCATCCACTCGGCAACCCAGAGATTCCATCCCATTTAAACCAAAAGAAATAAAAACACATGTTCACAAAATGCCTTATTGCCAGATTCTCTTCAACAGTTTGGACGGTTACAAGATGCACCGTAGAGTGGGTGGCTTGAACAACAAACACTTATTTATCTCGGTTCTGAGGAAGTCTGAGGACGGAGTGCCAATATGCTCCAGTTCCTGGGCAGGATCCTCATCTGGTTTGGTCCTCACATGGCCTTTTCCCACTTTTCTCACACACTCACACACACATACACTTACATACACACACACAGATCTCCAACCCCTTTCTTCCTCTTTTCTTAAAGACATTAATCCCAAGGGGTGCCTGGGTGGCTCAGTCGTTAAGCATCTGCCTTTGACTCAGGTCATGATCCCAAGGTCCGCATCTGGCTCCCTGCTCAGCGGGAAGCCTGCTTCTCTCTCTCCCACTCCCCCTGCTTGTGTTCCCTCTCTTGCTGTGCCTCTGTCAAATAAATAAATAAAATCTTAAAAAAAAAAAAAAGACATTAAGCCCATCGTGCGGGAGGGGAGTGGTCCCCTCTTAGGACCTTTTCCAAATATCTCCCAAAGGCCTCACCCCCAAATACCCATCGCACTAGGGATTAGGGCTTCAGCGCAGGAATTGAGGGGAAACACACTCAGTCCAAGGCACAGAATGCATATCAAAGCTTTGCTCATGACAGGTCATGACAGGTCCAAGGTAAAAGCAACTCATCCACAAAGAAGGAACACAATGGTCTTCTCTGTACAATGAACACCCTTCTCCAGTGAAGATACAAGGAAGTGGTACAAAACCAAGGGGGATTCTCAAAAAGATGTTCAGTAAAAGAAACTAGACACACAAGAGCCCATCCTATTTGAGACCATGCATATTAACTTTTAAAGCAGGCGCGGTGACGCTATGGTAATAGAAATCAAGTCAGGGGTCATTTTGGGCGATGGGAATGTGATGAGAGGCATTGAAAAGGACGGTGAACGGGGCGTCTTTCTGGCACGATGAGTGTAGGCTACAGCTTTGTAGGCACATGGTTTACACAGATATGTGAATTTGTCAAATCTGGTTGACTCATGTGACCAAAAACTGTGCATTTCACTGTACATAGATTACACCTCAAAAAAAAAAAAAAAAGACCTCGGTGTAGATGTAAGAGGCCTGTTCGCGGCCCAGAGGTCATCAACCCTCGGAAGAATCAAAATGGAATTTCTGAGCCTTGGCTCACATCGCCAATCTCTTCTTCCAGCTGAAGGTCTGGACAAAGTGGATGTGCTTAGAATGATGAATTATGGACAGAAGCTCAGAATGTCATGCCTTGGTGGGGGTTGGGGGGACTGGGGAAAGAGAGGCTAGCAGGGTTACTTTGTGCCTATCAATGGGTACTCTTGCTGGAAAATGACAAGGAGACTCAATCTGTCTTCAAGTTCACAAAGGGGATGAAGGCAATTCACACCCCTCGTCTATTATAAATACCCCTTCTGTCTTCAGATGACCTATACCAAACCTTCACTGAAAGTTTAGGAGAGGGCTCTGGCCTGACCCCTTTGACAAGCAACAGAAACCAACCCACAAAAGTTTTAGAGAAACTCAAAATACGCAGGGATGGGGCGGGGAGGGCTACAGATCGCAGGAGATTTAGAACTCTATTCATACCCAGGATGACTTATCTGGCTCTGAGCATGCACCACAGAAAAAACCCAGTGCTATTTTCATACATTAGTTAGAAGACAAACTTTCCCAAAATGACGCAGCTCATTAACTAAGGATATTTCTCAGTAGATTTGTGATATTAAAAAGGCACTGTGTCTACTATGCTAATCAACTATGTTGTACTAAAACTCCAAGCAGATTAATGAAATGTATTTCTTGCCAAAAGAATGTGATGTATACACAACACACACACACACACACACACACACACACACACACACACACAGCTTTATAATAATGGTAAGGTGTAAATTACTGAAATTTCCTCTCCCAGAGTTTTTTTGGTTTTTTTTGTTTTTGGTTTTTTTTTTTTTGGTAGTTCCTGGCTACATGATTTTAAACAAAACTGAATGAAATGATCCCTTCAGAGCTGAGCCAAACACTTCTGCAAATAACAGCACAATGACATGCTTGTATCTCTGGGTCTAAAGGCACTTTAGGTGTCTGGTGCTACGGTGAACATCTGCTTTAGATTTTAGTTTTAGCCTGGGATCACAGCAATGAGTCTCACCTGCCCCCCACAAAGTCCAAAAAAAAAAAAAAAAAAAAAAAGGCCAGGGGGAAAGAAATGAATGTCCTAAATGAAATCTTTGACCACTGCCCCCCAACCAGGAGAAATATTCATGAGGCGACTTTAAAAACCTGTAAGAACCAAAAAATAAAAAAATAAAAACCTGTAAGAACAACACAAAGGTCGCTGCTCATATTCCCTGCTTCTCCCTCCCCCTAAAAGTAAGTCGGTCAGGAAGCTGGGGGGCCAAGGACTGTCCCCAGAGGTGAGACCACACCCCTGGGTCAAGGCAGACAAAGGGAAGACGAGTCCGGAGGCCAGGCTGGCAGGGGACAACACCAGGATCGAGGTCTCCGTGTGTCACTTCTGGCCGAGTGCCTTTGGACTGCGAGTTAATCTCCCCGTGCCTGGATTTCTCGTTTGTAAATGAGGGTTGTTGTGAGGATTATGACTGCATATACGCCGAAGTATGTCATAAAGGTGCTCGGTTGTGCCGTCCTCTGTGCCTCAGTTTCCCGATCTGGTCAACCCCCTCCGTGGCCTCCTGAAGACCTCCCAGCTCGAGCATTTCACTTGTCTGAGGAAAATGACATTCCAGCCACTCCCAGGACTCGGCTGGCCTCGTTTACTGACTGTGGGAAGCAGTGTGTTGCTGTGTTTAAGAACGTGAGCTTCAGAGCAAGACAGAAGTGTGTTCATTTATCAGTTTTGTCACTTATCAAGTGACTTGGGGGACGTGCCTCAGACTCTCAGGTTCTCCCCCGGCGAAATGGGGAATGAAAACAGCTCTGGCGTCAGGGGTTTGTGAAAGGATCACGTTTTCCACATGCAGATATATAAAGCACTTGCATTTTAAGCAGTCCATAAATGATTAAAAATAAATAACAGTAGTATCATAGCAGCATTGCCAAAAGAAATAAATATTCTTGCATTCCCCACAGAAATGAAAAAAAAAAAAGTTGCAGAAGGCATACGTACTGATGCTTTAAGGGAGGACAGGTAGTGTGGTAAAGTGAAGAAACACTGAGACCGGGTCTGTTGTGTTCTAGGCACGTGAACTTGGGCATGTCCCTCCGAGCCTCAGTTTCCCTACTGGCCAAACTGGTATGTGTCACATACCTTAAGCACCAAATAGGCACTGGATGCTTATCACAGAGGAAACATGGTCTATATGGAAGCTACCACTGTTGGTCTCAGGAAAGTCCCGGGGGCCACTGGTGCCAGTCCCTACGCCACATACAGCTTCGAGTTCCCACGCAGGAATGTCTTCCTGGCATAGAGACGTTACTGAAGGAACCCAGTGACATTGACGGAAAGCAGAAACAGCCGACACGGACTTGTAGAGTCAAAGATGAACATTTCTGGAATGGGACAGGAAGGCGTAGGGGAGCCTGGGTTATGAACAAATCAGCCAGCCTCGCTAGTCGCTGCCGCCATGTTAAAAGGGTGTGTTCATGGCCCTTTCTGCTGATAATGGTAAGTCATTCTTGAAAGTAATATAAGCACTAATAAGTTTATATTTATATAAACATATAAAGAGTATATGCAAATAGTATATGCAAATACAAGGAAAGGTGTTCCAAGAAAAAGCAAATTTTGGAAGCAACATAAGCTGCTACGTAGTCTGTTTCAACATGTGATTCTGTGTAGTGCTGTTACTTTTGGTAGGAGACGCAAACAGGACGTTATTTAAACAGTACGCAATACTGTTCACTGGCTCGTTCCAGGGTTTGACTATTCCTTATAGGCTGTAGCGGTTTATTAAGCAAAATACAGATGAATAGATAGATGAACAGATAGAGATGAATAGGCAGAAGGAAGGAAAGATGGAAGGGGCAGAGACAGAGATTCATTTAAAAAACAAGTTAAGAGTTCATACATAGCAACATGAGCCCTGATGCCTGACGTGAAGATGCTCTGGGACTCTTTCCTACCAACTCAACCAACAGCAATGCAAAAGCAAAGAGATTTTTCCATGTCTGGACGATTTCTCACAAAACACAGATCAGAATACTGGATAGGGCAGTTAATGTCTTGTGTACTAAATTTTCAACTTAATGGTAATTTTAAAATATTAAGTTTGGAATTATCTTTCCATTTTTAAAGTGGCTTTTATTTGGAATTTCTTTTTGGTGGTGGTTTCTATGGTCTGTGTCAGGTAAAAATAATTTCTACATATTCCTGAAATATCTAATCTTGTCACAACTGATCAGTTCATAGTCATCCATAACAAGCCATGCATTTCTTTTCCTTTTTTTTTTTTTTTAAGATTTTTATTTATTTATTTGACAGAGACACAGCAAGAGACAAAACACAAGCAGGGGGAGTGGTATAGGGAGAAGCAGGCTCCCTGTCAAGCAGGGAGCCCAAAGCAGGACTCAATCCCAGGACCCTGGGATCATGACCCGAGCCGAAAGCAGACGCCCAATGACTGAGCCACCCAGGTGCCCAAGCCATGCATTTCTGCAAAAGAAAACCTCTACACCACCTACTATAACCCTATCACAGAAAAAAAAAATTATTAATGTTGAATCATTACAAGCATATATTATTATTTTGGAAAACACATAAGTAATGCTGTTCCATAAATACAAAATAACTTATGGGAAATTCCCAAGAATTCCCACAAATTCTATCTTCCTATCCTCAAATCCTAAAGGTTAATATCCATCAGGAATTTGCAAACGCTGTTGAGATGAAATCATACATTGACCTAACAAGTGACTATTTTGCACAAGCTGGGTTGTCCATAGTGAACAACCAGCTTTCAGTCTGGCCATAGACATAGGCATTAAACACATAAATGTAAAAATGAGACAATAATTGGATATGGCACTGGTTGTCTGTGATGGAACCTGTGATGAGGAGGACAGCCGGGCTCACAAAGGTTCTGCAGTGGTTGTGTCTGTACTGCTTTCTCCCCTCCTCTTAGGACAGGGCTGGGTCAGAGGGTCCAATGGAGCTGAGGGCTCCCACCTAGACATTTAGGTGCAGACACCTGACCCAAACTGGCCAGTCAGAATGCTCCGTGCTCTGACCCCAGGGATAGGTCCAGAGGTGGGCATGTGATCCGACTGTGGGCTCACAGTCCTTTCCTGAGGTTTTCGGAGCTGGAACTGGGGAAGAGGGTCCTTTCCTCTTCTATTGGAAAGTCACACAGCTAAGCACCCAAAGCTACAGAAGCCATGGGTCCAACTCAAGGAGAAAGCTTTATCTGAGAGGTCGAGTGCTCATACAGAGAGACGTGAAGAGTGAGAAAGAGAGAATGTCAATACATTTTATTCTCTATTCCCTATCTGGGCTCCCTCATTCCAAGAGCCAGTCTTCCTTTTAAATCAACCTAGATAAAGGTAGGTTTCTGCCAACCCAGAGGTTGTTTACTAATAGAGAGTGATGAGTAGAATCTGTAGGAAATTTCATGATGACATGGGAGAGAAGCACAGGACCTTGGTAAGCTCTTTAGGGGTGCTCCCCTAAATAAGGAGAAGACAAGCCAACTATGCAGATGCGATGTGTGTTCCAACTGATGGCAGCCCAGGTTGCTGGGAAAACCCAAAGGATATAATCTCCTACTCTGTGCTTCGTGTCCAAGAACTCACTGAGACCAGCTTTGTGCTACTGCTGAGAGATAAATCCAAAACCGCATTCAACTCTTGCCTATTCAGGGGAAGGATGGCCTCAGAGCGGAGTTTCTGAGCCTTCAAGGTCAAAACAAGGGGAGTAGGACATTCCAGATATGTGAGAGCAAGAATACATGTGTGGTGGTGGAAACAGCATCCTTACTTGGTCAGAGCATGACCGCCGCCACCACTGTGGGGGTGGGATGGGTAAGGCCAGGGGGGGCAGAAACTGAGCCAGGGATGCTTGGAAGAGCCCCCATCCCATCTGACCCAGTAGAAGACACTCCACTCTGTTCCCGGTGTCTCTGGCTCACTCAAGACAAGTTGGTTTCAAGGCGGCCATTTAGAGATCTGGGTAAGCTTTCAGGCCGGCTTCTTTGTGAACAGCTCGGCTGCCCAAACTGAACGCAAAACAAAGCAGATCTTAGTGCACCAGCTTAATGGGAAACATGAGCCATCTGTGGGTGTTCCTTCTAGTTCATTTGCTTCATTGGCAAGTGTTAAACAGCACTGTAAAGATCCAGAGAAATTATGGAAATGGGTATTAACATTAAAATCAGAGTACAATTAGAACATTTCACTGCATAATTGTTTGGCAGGGTCTGGGAGGGTGGCAAAGGGTTTCCAGCTCTGTGATTTATTGGTTACAGGTTGTCTGACTTTTTCAGAATCTCCAGGGCCAGGAACACATTCTGGGAGGGAGGGAGGGGGCACAGGGGTGCCCCTGAGAGGTCAATACAGTTGGACCACAGCTACAAACTTCACTCGGTCTTTGTCTGATCCCTGGCAGCCTTTCTTCTGAGCTGCAGCATCAGCATTATGGAAGCTAACCAGAGCCTGGTCCAGATGAAGGAACCATGCAGAGATGTGGGAGAAAACTCTGGGCCACGCTCCCCTGTCTTTGTCAGAGACAGTGTACCGCGTCTGCTTGTAATTAGCACTCCGACAGGCGTCAGAGAAAATGGCTAATCGGTGACATGGCCCACAGTGCTTTGTAAGTAAACACCATATTGCAAGAGACATGCAATTAATTACCCAACACTCCAATTAAACATGTTCAGAATGAAAGTGGGGGTGGGGATAAGGTATCAGAGCCATTCTGCCAAAACCCTCCCTATTTTTTTTTCCTCTAAGAAATAATAAAGGACTCAACTCTTGAACGTCACCAAGCTGTTTCCAAGCATCTAGACCACAGGCTATCTCTATTTCTGGGAAGTATGGAGTTGCTGGACCAAAAGTCTCTTGTATTTACTCCAGACCCAATAGCTTCCCTGGTTATTACAGAATGTATTACTGGAGGCCTTGCTACATTCCTTCTTCACCAGGTCAACACCCCATCTCCCAGCTTCCATGGGTTTTGGCTGCTTCTGACTCACATCTATATCCTTCCCTGAAGAAAGGCCGTGACTGGCAGAGGCCACGTCCTTGAACACGCCCAGGGGACTGTGCATACTCCCCCACTGGAGTGATGTCCACCCAATGTGTGGGGGGTGTGCTTGTCTGGCCACCCCTTCCCGAGAACGGGAAAACTCTGTGGTGCAGTCAACACTCCAGAGATCCCCATAGGATCAGGCTGTGGCTGGACCTCTCAGGAAACCCCATGTCTGTCCACTTTTCTGCCTTACTCTATCCTTCCTATCTTGTACTGGTTTCTCTGAGTTCCTTGACTCCATCATCACTTGCTTGGGTAGAGAAGGGAACACAGCCTAAGAGGACTAGCCTATCTGAAAATTGAGGTCTGAACTAAGGATGACAGATTTTTGTTTTGTTTTGCTTTATCAGGGTACAGAACGCAACGCAAAGTGTCTTCTACTTGTAGGTTCCATCTTCTGAGTCTCAACAGTGAAGGGTGTTCAGAGGAAGGGCTATTTGCACTGAGCCTTGAAAGGATAAGAGAAGTTTCAGGATGACAGGAATCAACATTTGGGTACACATCCATCACATCAACTAAGCAATTACCTTAGAGTTAAGTCAGGACAGGAACTTTGGGAATAGACATCCCTCATTCCTGCCCCCAAGGGAGTGCCTCACCTTCTGAGGTAGACACACACACAAAGAAACCAGAGAATGACCACGTTTACTGAGCACCTGCTACATGGCACACTAATTACGTATTTCTAAGACACTTTCACATTCGATTCCTAGGAAAATGCTATGGAGTGATTTATGTTATCGCCACTGTGCAAATGAAAAAATAAATTAGCCTTGAGGTCAAGCCCCTTTGCCAATGACACTCGGCTTGCATCTGGGGAAGGAGTGGCCGTTGGGAGTCCTGGCAGGTTTATGAACAAGGGGTGACAAGATGAGATGAGGCCCAGAGAGCTTCCATGAGAAAGAAGACGGCCTCGCAGCTCCAAGTCCCAGGAGTGAGAAATGAGACCCAGAAGAGGACAGAAGCCTTTCACTGTGTACTATCCAAACTGGCACGCATCACTGATAAGCCAGAGACATTGGCATAACTTGTCGGCTTTGCGTTCAGTGTTAAAGTCTCATTGCTTCTACTGGGAAAACTAATAACATAACAAATGAAACTATTGTTCGGTTTCATTAAAAATAAATCTGATAAGATGGGCAGAATTGAATTAACCAATCTCCACAGAGTTCTCATTATCGGAGCAAACGGAATATTCTCTAACAGAGAAAGTCCTGGTTCAGTTTAGCTGGCCCGGGCAGTTCCTTGCTATAGATTTGGTTTCCAGCCTTTGGCTCTAGGCACGCTCACACTAATGTTAGTATTAGCAGGTCAGCATAATGGATCAGCATACTAGATCTGGCAAGAGCTCCGGATGGATCAGCCTGACAGACGCAGGGGCCCCAGTTACCCTTGGCAGACACAAACTGTCCTCCCCTCCAAGGAAGTCAGATTTAGGGCCCTAGAGCTTGCAAGAGAGAAACGGCCCTTGTTCCAGAGAGGGTGAGGTTGGCGAGAATCCTGTGATGAGATGCTCTTGGATCAGAGATGGGGAAAACAGACATTCAGTAGGCCCGCTTGTTTTGGCTGGCTCTAATTGAAGTTACTGCCAGCAATATTTCTATTCCTTTGCACTGGCTGAAGTTCAAAGGCTCAAGATTGAAAGCAGAGAGGAGCATGCAGGTACACACACACACACACAAGCACTTTCATTATTAGCCCCAAAGAAAGGATTTGATACAGCTTATAAATATATCCAGAAACACACAATGGAAAAATTGAAGAAACTGAGATAAAATGTGGAATGGAATAGAGAAATAATATTGACTGATTAATAAAATATATCTCCAACTATGTGCCTGAATCACTTTTTAGAGGTGGACTGTCAGTTTTTCTCTGAACCAACTAGTGAACATGGAAACATCCACACACACACACACACACACACACACCCCTAGTCAGTTTATGGCTTCTATCATTCACTGGATAAAATGAACCCAGATGTTTAGAAGAAGCACAGTTTCTCCTGGCTCTAACAATTGAGAACATCTTTCTTTAATTGTATATACCTATGGGGGCACCTGGGTGGCTCAGTCAGTTAAGCATCTGACTTTGGCTCAGATCCTGATATCTGGGTCCTGGGATGGAGCCCTGCATTGGGAATCTGTGCTCAACAGAGAGTCTGCTAGAGATTCTTTCCCTCTCCCTCTCCCTCCCTTTTTGCTCCTCCTGCTCAGGCATACTCTCTCTTTCTCAAAATCTGGAAAAAGAAAATTACATACATTTATGAAGAAGAAACAGAATTAAAGTATGAATTAATGAATGGACAGATGAATGAATCAATGAGCAATGCCATAGATGACAGAGACATTAAAGGCTACTCTGTCCAACACTCTGGCCAATTCCAATGCCAGAGAGCCTCCTTCCGTTATACTCCCTGCAAACATAGAGCCAATGTACAACACTCGCAGTTTTCAGAGACAATCTCTGTTCTGAAGTTCTTTTTGTTGAGATGAATTTGTCATTACAGCAATGTAGTTTGCATGGGAGTGTCCTAAAGGAAGAAATACACATTTTTTTTTTTTTAAGGCACGAGGGGAGTTTTTATAATAGAGACGCCGTTGGGCGAGGTTCCGCGACTCCGAGAGAGGGAGTCGGAGTTGGAGAACTCGCGCCCAAGGCAGGGTGATGAGGGTATTTATCCCCGTAGGGGGTGGGGAGAGTCTGGCTAGGCTGGGGTCGAAGAGTTTCGGTTTTCCCGCTTGGGTTTTGGTTTCCTGAAGTTGATTTCCTGAAGCTGATGTGTCAGCTGCAGGGATTTTGACGAGAGGGTCAGCAGTCTTGGACTTCCTCTATTTTATACAGCTTCCATCTCCCTTCAGCCCAACAGTGATCATTCTTTTTTAGTTGAGGAATGAATGAAAGCCAATCAGGCTCTCACCTGGGTTTGTTCTTATGGACACATCTCACCTCTGCTCTCGTTGTCTTTTTCTGTGTTGAGTCAGGGAGAGCACGCAGCTATTCCTGTTATTCCTGACTAGTGCTGCTGGAGTTGACTTTGTTGACGCCACACCTGAGTTTCAAAGGTTCCATTTCACACTAAGACAGTCGAGCGTGACTTCTGAGCTGAGCTTTAGAGCTGAGTGCAGGCAGCGGCAGGGCAGTCCGGGCAAAGAGCTCAGCCGCCTCGATGAGACAGTGTGTCTCCCTGGGAAGCTGCACGGACCTAGGATGGTTGCTGTAGGGACACCTGAGGGACCGGACCGGAGCAAGTTCCGGGGAGAGTTGCAGCACCGCCGGCGTCCGCGGCCGAGGCCGGCCGAGGGAAGCCTTCGGCCACGTGGGCCGGCCCACCCCTGGGAGCCGGGAACTGCGGGGAGCGCCGGCCGATGTACCAGAGCGGCCGGAGCAGCGGGGGAAGGCACTTCCCGGCGCAGCCACAGAGCTCCGGCGAAGCGGGCCTCGGCGGCCAGGACGGCGAGAGGCTGCGGGCGGAGAGCCGGCCGGTGGGACGCGCGCGGCCATAGAGTGGCCGCCGGCGGGCCAGAGCAGAAATACACATTTTGCACACAGATCTGAGTTTGGACTGCGCATTTGCCACTTTCCAACTGATTAACCACATGGAAGTGGTATCACTTCTCTGAGCCTCAGTTTCCCCACCTCTGAAGTGAAGGTCACAGCAGCCATGGCACAGAGTAGCCACAAGGACTGGATACAAGTATGCATGCCTAGTGTCTCTCCGCATGCAGGAGAGCAGTGTGGGGTCATTCCTTCAGTTAACTCTCATCATATTAATTAAATGTGTAGGTGTCACTTCTAAGGTATTAAGAATGCAACAATAAGATAGGTCAAGCTCCTACCCTAGGAGAGTTTACTAGACCATGTGTTGGGGCCGGTTACATTCCTACTGTCCACACAGAGAAACTTCACACAAATTTATTAACAAGCTTGCGTCTACACTGAGGGCAGTTAGGCTTCTTCTCATTCGGATTCTCTAATCTAAATCTGACAAATCTTCTGTCGCTAACTTTTTTTTTTTTTTTTTTTAGATTTTATTTATTTATTTGACACAGAGAGAGAGATTACAAGTAGGCAGAGAGGCAGGCAGAGAGAGAGAGACAAAGAGAGGAGGAAGCAGGCTCCCTGCTGAGCAGAGAGCCCGATGCGGGCCTCGATCCCAGGACGCTGAGATCATGACCTGAGCTGAAAGCAGAGGCTTTAACCCACTGAGCCACCCAGGCGCCCTGTCGCTAACTTTTTAATCAGGAAGCTAGACTCAGGACCATGGAGAGCAAACTGGTTGGGTTCACTGAGTGTCTGGCGGTATGAAGATCTGACCTCCAATGATGTCTTCATCACTTGACTGAGGTTTAGATAAACCCCAGCGGGATTGATCTTAGCTTCACAACTGGCAATCTGAGTAAAATAAATGCTTTAATTTTTATAATTTAGTCCCAGGCAGCTAAAAGCGTAGCTGCTCCATTGACATTTCCCCTAATAATTAAAAAGGAAAAAGAGACAAAACCAGCTAGGTCAATCGGATGAAAAGGCACCACCACCTCCCTGGTTTTTTTTTTTTCTTTAAAAAACATGAACCAAATACTTCTCATGAAAAAAGCGCTCGATTTTGTTTCTGAAGGATTAAACTTAAGGCCTGCATGAATGATACCTAATTAAGAAATCTATTTTGGCTACATTGGGATGTGGTATAGACAAGTGACAGAGACGACAGATTCAGTTTTCAGTCCATTTCCCTGTTCGGATTCCTCTGTGTTTCAGGCTTTGGAACAGATATGTCTGCAGCCAGGACAAGACCCACACATGGAACTGGGAAAAAATATAATCACGGTGGTGATGGAGATGGTGATCACCCAGATAATAAAAGGTACTACTTATTGGGCAGGTTATACATACAAAGGACCACACGGAGCGTACCACGTTTTCAGTCCTCCTCACCAACCCTGTGAGATAGGCGCTATTCTGCTCACCTTCATTTTACAGATGAGAAAACGGAGTCACAAAGAGCTTCTATAACTTGTCCCAGAGAGTACTGCTGGTGAGTGAAGAAGCAAGGATCTGAACCACGACCCGGGTTTCCAATGGAACACTTGCCAGCAGGTCACTTCAGGACCTTGGACAGGTCACATCTCTGGGGACGTTGGCTTCCCAACAGGTGCCAAGTACAGTCTGGTCTGGTTACTGTCCCTAACACCCATGATAATAACATGTTACAGTTTCCTTCAGCTTATGTGACACAATTTAGATGGGTGGCCACCCAGCTTCAAATTTTTCAGTCATCCAGATCCAGAGTAATCATTAGGTGTAGGAAACAATCCATTATTAAAAATTGGGGATTCCCTCACTCTATACAAATGCAGGTGCAATGAAGTGCTCTTTTCCAGGACAGGAAGTCTTCCTTTGGAGTCAAGAAACAAGGTCAGATCTTTGTAAGACTTGATGAAGACAATCGTTTCAGGAAGAAACCAGAACCTGACCTCTTCAGTCCCAAACTTCAGCTACCCTTGAAACAACTCCTTCACTAATTCATACCTATATTCGTTTTAGGTGAACTTACAGGCTTTATTTCTGAGCCTGAAGTAATAAATGGGTCAGCGGCTTCCAGAAACAAACCACTGACTCCTCCTTGCTCTTATTCATTCTTAAATGCACCTGTATTGCCTTCTTACTTGTACTTCTCTGGTTTTTAGAATATGACTTTCAGAGCTCCTGCAAGTAATCACTGCTTCCTTCTCGCACAGAGAAATCAAAAGCAAATGCAAACTGCTCTCTCAGCTCACTTCCAAATCTAAGCAGACCCAACTGCTGTTACATATTGCTTTGTATGCTAAGATGCAACATCTCTTTGAATGTAATAAACAAGGAAAACCTCCAAGTGGTTTGCTATTGCTGCAACATTACTGAGCTGGCAAAATTCACAAACCAATACTGCAAAGTAGCCCTTGGCACATGCTATTTTCAGCAATTTGTAGTCTCGGTCATTATTTCCTCTTTCATGCCATCTGTAAAGCATACTCTTGCTTTCTTCTCAACTAGAAATTTGTCTTGCTGGAAGGCTTATCAGAAACAAACAAACAAACAAATAAAACGCACTCACTGCATTGGCTAATTGTTCAAGAGGAAGCCTGACTTTAGCACCAGAGTGGGCAGTTTGGGGTTCTATAGGACAGACATGGAAGGCTGATAGGAGAAAGAAAGAAATGGAAAATCTCACAAGCCAGCAAGTATAGACTAAAAATTGCTCGTCTTCATTAGAAGTGATCATGTTTAAATCCCTATTGCCTGATTCATTAGGATAAAGAGAATTATTCACGCCTCTGAATGAAAATCTCTCTGTTTGGTTACTAAAGGATACACGTAAGCCATATGTGTTTGATGACTGCATACAGGGCACGGACTGAGAGTTGGGAGACCCAGGTCCTTCCACCTCACCAGCCATGTCACCATGAACAAGTCCATTCCTCCCCACCTTGGTCTGCGGTCATCAAATCAAATGATGAGAAAGGGTCTTTCTGGCTTTGAAGTGCTTTGATTTGTCAAAAGGAGGATTCATTTCTTCACTAGATACATATTACGCTTCTCCTGTGTGCTGGGCACTGAAACAGACAGACAGGATTCCCAATACCCTGGGGCTTATGTTCAAGTAGAGGACTGAGCCAATAAATGGGTCAACAAATAAATGAGATAGCTTCAGGTGGGAGTAAGTGCCACAAAGCACCGGAAGAATTTCAGATAGAAATTATTGGGCATGGGTTAGGATAGAGGTTACATTAAGTAACAATGCCTAATTATCAAGAGAAGTGGTTTTTAACACAGATGGTAGTGCAACCTACCAGCATTTTGGAATTTTGTGAAGGAGTTTGCTATTTTATTTATGGTGCAGCTATGCCTAGTAATTGACATATTGAAATACAAGGTATTTTATTATAAATCATCTTTTTAAATTCTTTCATATTATGCCTTGAACATTTGTTTCCAAAACTGTGTAAGTGTACATGTTATTTATGAAATTTACTTCAGATTATAAAAGGGGAGTCAGATCTTATTTTTATTAAGAGGGAGCATTGAGTCTGACAGAATTAAAAACCAGTGATCTTAGCCATTGTGACAGGTGTGAGGGGAGAGCTCACTGTCATTTTGATTTATGTTTCCCTGATGAGTGACGTTCAGCATCTTTTCATGTGTCTGTTGGCCATCTCGATGTCTGCTTTGGAGAAATTTCTGTTCACGGCTTCTGCCCATTTTTTAATTGGGTTGTCTGTGCTTTTTGGTATTGAGTTGTATAAGTTCTTTATGTATTTTGGATACTAATCCTATATCGGATATGTCATTTATAAGTATCTTCTTCCATCCTGTAGGTTGTTTTTAATTCTGTTGACTCTTTACTCTGTTGTTTTCCTTTTATTTTGATGTAGTCCCAATAGTTTATTTTTGCTTTTGTTTCCCTTGCCTCAGGAGACATATCTAGAAAGATGCTGCTATCAGAATTTAAGAAACAGAATGAACAAAAGGAAAAAAGAGAGACACAAACCAAGAAACAGACTCTTTAGCGTAGAGAGCAAACTGATGGTTACCAGAGAGGAGGTAGGGGGGGTTGGCTAACTAGGTGATGGGGATTACGAGCATACTTATTGAGATGAGCACGGAGTGATGTACAGAATTACTGAATCACCATCCAGTCCGCCTGAAACTAATGTAACACTGCGTGTTAACTGTACCTGAATTAAAATAAAAAACTTAACAGCAACAACAACAACAAAAAACCACAAAAAAATCCTCCAACGATCTAGACCCCTCATAGCCAGAAGTATAACCAGACACGTTCTCGTGCAACAATCTATTTTTAGGCAAAAGTGGGGATAATGAATTTCTACAGGGAATGATGGGCACACGTTTAAAAAGTTATCAATTTTCAGGTGCTTTTTTTTTTCCAGAGAGGTACAGGCTACTCCCATTTTCCTACATCGTCTGTATCATGGAGATGAACTATTCCCCGTGTCCGAAAATAACCCTTATATGCTAAAGCAGAACACACACACACGCCACCACCTGATACCTAAACAGGTGGCTGGTCCACGCGCCTGAACAAATTAGAGCTGATCAGAATCATTCTCCCAAGATTTCTCAAAGGGAACTAAGAAGGGAATCAAACATCCAGGGATCGTAGTGGTGGGGGGGGGTCATAAGGTTCAGGAACTACTGACTGCCTTGCTTTCCTGCACTGAGAGGAAGCCTGTTTGAAGGGAGAGACTGAAGGTGATAAGCAGAGCGGTATTTTCGCTCTTAGCCACCCGATCAATGACATTTTTCACACTACCATAAACCAGACATTTCGATGATTCTGGAGACACGTGATGCCACCCCCTACCTCCCCAAGCCTTGTTGAAAAAAGATATCCTCACTCAGATCGCCGGCACTCTGTGACTGTGTTACCCTATATGGCAAAAGGGACTTAGCAGATGTGAAAATCTTGTGGAGAGATTACCCTAGATTAGCCAGAGTATTACGTTCAGTGTACTCACAGAGGTTCTTGGAAGAGACAGACAGGAGGTGAAGCGTCAGAGAGTCGGATTTGAAGACGCTTCCTTCGAAGCTGCTGGCCTTGCAAGTGGGGAGAGCACCACAAGCCAAGCCATAGGGGCCTCTGGGGAGTGGAGCAGGCAAGGGCGCCACGACGCAGGCGCTTCAGAAGGAACTCAGCCCCACTGATACCAGCGCGGTAGCCCTGTCACCACGCAGCCTCATTCGTTTCGGACTTAGAGCCCCCAGAACCAGAGGAGAGGAAGTCTGTGCTGTTTGAGGCCACCAGTTACTGCAGCCCTAGGACATGACCACAGAGTCCCTGTCCCAGGGTCACTTAAGTTCTAGGATATTTGGAAACAAGTAAAACCAAACAGTGGAATCTAGAGGAAGACCAGCTGGAGTAAAAGAGAGTGAAAACCCGGTTCCAGGTGCCCCCCAGGCCCAGGGCTCTCCCCACAACTGCTCAATATCCCAGGAGCCTGTGACAAATCCAAGGGTTTTCCCGTCCGTTGAGTTTCTTTCCCTACCCAACCAAAGAGCCCTGCCTCACGTTATCTGCATGTATGGTCCTACTGGGCTCTGAGGTTTGCTGTGTCCACCTGCAGGCAGTTTCTCAAGAAAGTCTTCATGATGTTTACCCTAACGAGACTGTCGTTACAGGAAAATATGTTTCTCCAATCCCGAATTTTCTGTGAATTCTTTATCAGACAGGCCGTTCCACTAAGGAAACCCGTGATGCCTTGGGCAAGCCACTTAATCAAAATTCGGATGTTTTCATGCTCTGTGGTTTATTTCTGGTGTTCACTGAATACCTACTATGTACCAGGCCCTGGGAAGACAATGATGAATGAGCCGAAATCCCTGCCCAGATGTAGCAAGAGAGATTTCACTGGAAGAAGCGATGACAATACAGAGTGATAGTCGCACTAACCATCGGGGCTTGTGATCCCATTCTCTGGGACGGCCAGTGTTTAAAGCAATTTGAACGCCTTCCATGCTGTGATGGTCTCAGACTCACTCTGCAGCAGGGAGCACCATGAGACTTTTTTTTTTTTTTTTAACAAAGGAGGAAACTGGGGTCGGGATTAAGAAATAATGCCCAGCTGGCAACCGGCAACTGAGGGTGTCTGGCTTTGTTTGCTTCCAGGCTCCAGAGCCTGGATTAATGACGACCGTCTGCTACCTTTGGGGAAAAAGGATGGGGAGCTGCAGATGCCTAAGAGAAGCAGCAGCCTGGGAAGCAAAACCACCGGAAGAGGAGACAACTGGTTTGAGTTTTTCTGGAGGATTAAGAATTAATCAGGTGGGCAGAGGCTGGAGTGTCGGGGAGAGGAAAGCTACCGGGAGTGATTTGCGGACGGAGGCTAGACGGGGTTTGACTGTTAGGCATCGGAGCTGGAGGAAACGGCTGGCTCCCGGCTCTGAAGGGTCCGCGTTCTGGTGCCCCTCCCGCCTTCGCCCTGGTTCCACCGATGTGCTTCCCTGTTGCTGAGCATTTTCTCCACACCCTGGGCCTAGCAGGTGTCTGATTATCCCCCCCACCCCACCCCACCCCACAGGGGATGGCTTTGTGCACCCTGGCCTTCTCTGCATGGCTGGTGGCTGGGGAGACAGATCCAAGAGACTGGGAACACCACCTCTTTGGCCACAAGTCCTGAAAACCCAAGGGCAGGGAACAAGGGCCGGTCAGCGACATGAGACGCTGCTGTCACCGGTGTGGTGTGACGTCTTTCATCTTGGCTCCATTCTCCCGGGTTCCTCGTTCCTTTGTTTTCTGTGTCCATTCGCTCAGCCCCGCAGTCATTCAACAGCCATTTAATGAACATCTACTATGCTACGGTGCCGAAGCACTTGAGGACATGGAGGTAAATGAAATCCGACCCGAGCTCTCATACGGCTCATTGCCAAAAGGAGAAGTCTGAAGATGAGATTCATGAAGGGCGCGCTACAAAGGGCTGCAGGAGCACCAAGGAGGGTCCTTGGCCTCAGCGAGAGAAAGGGATCGAGGGGACCTGAGACCAGGTGATACTGCCTCCGGGGCTCATACCTGCGCTGTGCCGCAGAGGCTGAGCAAACCGCACTTCCGCTTTGCTAAGTGGCTCCTGGTTCGGCTCTGCCCCCGGGGGTCCCAGCAGGCCCTGCGAGGCTGGAGGAGGAAGCAGGGAGCTGCTCCTGCCTGTCAGGTCACCGCCGGCTGCCTCTCTGCTGTCTGTTTCCTTCCGTGTCATCCCAGTTCTGTTCTCTGCTGCGGCCGCAGCGGCCTGGTCCAAGAGCAGCGAAGGCTCCTGCTTCTCGGCTTCTCCAAGACGCACAGAACCAGGCTCCTTGTCCTCCGTCAGAGACTCGCGGCCCAGCTGGCCAGCACCCGCTGCTCGGGTAAGAGCGCCGGCCCGACCCGAGCTCCGAGGCCCGACGCCAGCCAGACCGCGCGCCCAGAGGTCTGGGCCCAGCTGGGAAGACTCCTGCACGCCTTTACATTTCAACAGTTCCGACCTCTTACCTTTGTTCCTCCGGCCCCTCGGGTAGGAGCTGCTTTCCACCTGTGACAGCTCTGCGTTCTTCCTGCCTTTTTAGTTCGATGCCTAACTAATAATTCTATTAAATTCCCTCTGTTAAGATAACTGGTGTGAACCCGGTCTCCTGACCAGACCCGTCTGTAGACGGAGCCTCGTTAGGAAGCCTGGCTTCCCAGGGCTCTGCGGGGAAGGAGACACCCCCGGCCGGGAGAGGGGTTCAGCCAACGCTAGAGACCGAAGACCACGTGGACAGCTGCCACTTCTATTCAGGTCCAGAGGATTTTATTTCAACTGGACTGTCCTGCCTTCCACTAGCACGGGCTTCCCCGTCCTCTGGGCTGCGGCGCATGAGAAAAATGTTCATATTCCTACAGCAAGTTGCTTTTTCTCAGAGGTGACTGGCCCGTGGGCCCCAGTGCCCCTGCATCCGTGCCTCCCTCGGCCTTGAGGGCACCGTCCCAGCACCCCGCGTGGGACATCCCTGCAGCAGACAGCTGCATCTCAGAGTGGAAACCCTACCACAAGCGGTATGAGTGTGTGTGTGTGTGTGTGAGCGCACGCACACACGTGAGCCTAGGTAAATTCAGGCAGAAGACAATTCTGTAGCCTTAGGATCCCACACTGCGAGCCCCAAAAGAAACCCTGGGACCATTCTATCCACGCTCTCCCTTTTGCCCAAGAAGGTAGACGTGTAGGAGGTAAGGGATCCACCCAAAGTCCTAAGTCCCTCGGTGTACGGCCCTTGTTAGGGCAACCCCAGAAAACCAACACAGCCGTAACGGAAGGAGCAGAACAAGCAAAACTGGGAAACGCCGACTGTGGAACGTTGGAGCCCTTGTGCTTTGCTGGTGGGGGTGTCGTCCGGGCCAGCTGCCGTGGCAGACCGTCGGGGGTTCCTCAGCAGGCGACCCGGGATCACCATACGACCCAGCAATCCCACCCCTAGCTTCACACTCAAAAGAACTAAAAACAGGTATTCCAGCCAAAACGTGTGCACGAATGTTGGTAGTGGCGCCATTCACAGTCCCAAGACGTAGACCCAGCCCAATGCCCAGACACTG
This sequence comes from Ailurus styani, assembly GCA_002007465.1. Lineage (NCBI taxonomy): Eukaryota > Metazoa > Chordata > Mammalia > Carnivora > Ailuridae > Ailurus > Ailurus styani. The sequence goes on along the minus strand of LNAC01000023.1, from coordinate 6,548,479 downwards.
ATGAGGGGTGAGCAAGCGGGTTGTTTATGGGATATTACTTGGCCCCCCAAATGAATCAAGTACTGAGACAGACTGCGTCATGGATGAACCTGGGAAGTATCACAGAGGCCAGACGCGAAGGTCACGGATGGTATGATTCCCTCATATACAATATCCTGAATAGTTAAATGCACAGAGTCAGAAACTCTTAGATTAACGGTGCCAGGGCCTGACAGGGGTGGAAAAGGAGAAACACGGCCTAATGGGTATGGATTTTCATTTTGGAGTAGAAATGACAGAGGTGGGCGCCTGGGTGGCTCAGTCGGTTAAGCCGCTGCCTTCGGCTCAGGTCATGATCCCACATCAGGCTCCCTGCTCTGCGGAGAGCCTGCTTCTCCCTCTCCCTCCTGCTCTGCCTACTTGTGCTCTCTACCTCTCTGTCAAATAAATAAATAAAATCTTAAAAAATAAGAAAAGAGGGCGCCTGGGTGGCTCAGTGGGTTAAAGCCTCTGCTTTCGGCTCAGGTCATGATCTCAGGGTCCTGGGATCGAGGCCCGCGTCGGGCTCTCTGCTCAGCAGGGAGCCTGCTTCCCCCTCTCTCTCTGCCTGCCTCTCTGCCTCCTTGTGATCTCTCTCCCTCTGTGAAATAAATAAAATCTTTAAAAAAAAAAAAATAAATAAAAGAAATGACGGAGGTGATGGTTGCAAAATACCGCGAATACACTAAAAGCGTCTGGATTGTACACTAAAATGGTTCATTTTAGTGGCACCTGGCTGGCTCAGTCAGTAGAACATGTGACTCTTGATCTCAGGGTTATGAGTTCAAGGCCCACGCTGGGTGTAGATTACTTAAAAAAAATCTTAATATGGTTAATTTCATGTTATATGAAATTTACTTCCATACAAGAAGGGAAAACAGGGGCGCCTGGGTGGCACAGTGGGTTAAAGCCTCTGCCTTCAGCTCGGGTCATGATCTCAGGGTCCTGGGATCAAGCCCCGAATCGGGCTCTCTGCTCAGCAGGGAGCCTGCTTCCCCCTCTCCCTCTGCCTGCCTCTGTGCCTACTTGTGATCTCTCTCTGTCAAATAAATAAAATCTTAAAAAAAAAAAAAAAGGGAAAACAAAACAAAATGGCCCAAAACATAAAGCACTATAGCCAAAGGGAAATAGCTCGCTTAGATCTTGATTTTACAAAGATAATAGGAAAATGGACTGGAGAAAGATTGTAAAGACTGAAGAACAAAGACACTACTCCTATAATTTAGGCAAGAAATCGAGGTCTTGGAATAAAGCTATGGCAATGACAGTGGGGAGAAATAATGTTTCCACCATAGAGAACCATTAGAAGCGTTACAAGATCGTAACTAAGTCCTTTGGTTCAGATCGCTGGGTAACAAATCCTGCCCTACTCCCTCCCTGTGCCATAGACCTAAGCCTTCATCTCCTCGTGTGAAAACCAGTTGGGATCATGGTTATGTTCACACCTTCCTGTAGATTCCAAGGTATCCCAGCAAAGAAGTCAAGAGACTCCATAGGAGGGGCACCTGGGTGGCTCAGTGGGTTAAAGCCGCTGCCTTCGGCTCAGGTCATGATCCCAGCGTCCTGGGATCGAGGCCCACATCGGGCTCTCTGCTCAGCAGGGAGCCTGCTTCCTCCTCTCTCTTCTCTCTCTGCCTGCCTCTCTCCCTACTTGTAATCTCTCTCTCTGTGTCAAATGAATAAATAAACTCTTTAAAAAAAAAGAGAGACTCCATAGGAGACATTGTGGTATGTCTCAAAAGAGCACATTTTGATCCAGGTTCTCAAAGATGATCCAAAACGCCACCATCCGGTTTGGGCATCCAGGACCAAAAGTACCTCCAGAAACATCAGGAAGAGTCACTTCACTCTGAAGATGCCAAACGGTCTACCACTTGTCCACTAAAGGGTAAACTAAGTCTACAAACCACTCAGAGTCCACAGGCAAGGAGAAGATCAGCAGGGGTGACCTGAATCTGTTCACTAAATGAAGAGAAGGAACAAAGTCCAGTTTCCATGCAAAGGTTTGGGGATTCAAACCAGGCTGCTCTCAAAGAGCCATCCAGTCCTCCAGCAGCGTCCTGATATTGTGTCACCAAATTTCGGTGGCCTCTTTACATTTTACTGAGGATGTGAAGGAGTGGCAGCTTCGGGGGCGGGGGGGGGTGGACTAAATGTGTGGTGTCCACGGGTTACGCAGGTGAAGCTGGGGGCATGTGGACGGACTTCTGGATTCAAGTGCTCAGGGGTTAAGAAGTGAACCAGGACAGAACCTACAACAACAAGTGAGATGCAGGTGATCACAAGGAGTCAGGAGGTCTAGCTGGACCAGTGAATAAGGGGAATCAAGAGAACACGGTGTCACGGAAACCAAGAGAGGAGAGAAAGTCAGGTCGGTAAGACCGCGCCACCCAGGCATGCCTGCCTTCTGTACTGCATGTCTTCCATCCTGTGCATTAGTAATGAAAGCTATGGCAACAAGTCCAAAAAATCAAGGGGATGAAATAAAATCAGCATTGCACGGAAGCAGGACAGTGAGACTACTGAGAGGGAAACACAGTTCCCTAAGCGCTGGACACCCCGGCTGCGGGGAGACGACATTCCTTGCAACCCCCCAGTAGCCAAAGTTAGAACTGTGCATCCCACAAAGGAGTCATTTTGCTTTCTGAAAGGGGAGAAGAGAAAGAAAGGAAAAAACACATCCCCTTGGCCTCACCATCTGCAGCCCTTGGCTTCTCGTCCTGTTTTTTTTCAGGGAAGAAGCCTGGGAAATTGGATTTTGAGTGTTGAGGACACAGTTCAAAAGTTTCCAAACCTGGCGTGCCCACTTTGCTGGAGAAGAAGAATGGGGTCGAATTGCCCACGCTGCCTGAGGGGTCTCACTCCACTGAATTGAATCAACTTCAGACAACTGGACTTGAACTGTGACTTGAGAGTAGAACGCGGTGAAGCACGGGGCTGGGTGAACTTTTCAGGCTCTCCACTCCTGACACATTTCCAGAGGAGCCCCCTGAGCTGAAGGGCTCAGACCTCACTGAGAATGCATTTTAATCACGGTGCCGGCCCACACGCTTGCCTTTCTGTGTCAGCTTGAAGGCCACCCTTGCTGACGTCCATTTTTTTAAATAAAAAATAGACACTAAAACAGAAGAAAGAAGCAAAAACCAACAAAACAAAACAAAACACCCCCACAAAACCGAGCATGCCAGCACATTCTATTGGAATGGGGTGTAATCAATCAATTCTATGCACTCGGGAATGGGTAGGGCTCTAGGCCATAGGGTGGGGGTGGCGGTGGGGGAGGTCTGGAGGTTTATATAAATGGGAACATCAGTTATCAGAAAACCACGCCAGAGATACCATAAGCCATATTCGGAGCATATTGGGGTTTGGTGGTGGTTATTGTCCGTTTGTTTTGTTTTGTTTTTTTAATAATAAAGTGGAAAAGAATTTATTTGGATTTTCTCCACTCCTATATTTTCAGGAACCACCTGCAGGAAAATTGATTTATATGCTCTTTAGGGTTGAAAACAAAACAAACCAAAAATCGTAGAGATGATATTGGCTATGGCCCCTTTGGGGTTATTTATTTAGGAATTATCTAACCAGGAGCAGAGAGAAAGTCAGGTTGAATACAGTGGGAAGAGCTCAGCTAACCTTGAAGTTAGAAAATGTTTGCACTTAGGATCTCTTGCAAATGCTCTCACTGTCTGGCTGGAGTGCGTGCTCTCTCTCGCTCGCTCGCTCATTAATTCTTCCTCAGACTGGATGAGTCCAAGGCTAAATAGCACTTTTTTCAAAAAGTTTCCTTTGTCTCCAACTGGTTTCCCTGGCATTGTCCCCCGACAGCACTTACAGAAGTCCACACCCATTTATGTGTGACTACTTGTTTACATCTGCCTTTTTTTAAAAAAGATTTTGTGCATTCATTTGGGAGAGAGACAGAGCACAAGTAGGGGGAGAGGCAGACGGAGAAGCAGACTCCTTGATGCGCCAGGAGCCCGACATGGGGCTCGACCCCAGGACCTGGAGATCATGACCTGAGCCCAAGGCAGACGCCCACCCATCCGAGTCACCCAGACGCCCCTACATCTGTCTTAAAATGCAGACAGTGCCTCCACCTGTTTCGATCCCCGCTAAACCACTGCCTAGTGCAGGCCTGAGGTGTCTAATAGGCAGACCTTCCTGGTCTGGGGCTCTGGGCAGGTCAAGTTACCTCCCCCATCCCCCGTCTGTCCGTGGGTTTACTGGTGCTGAGTCCGCAGGCGCGGCTCACCAGGACTGCCTAGGAAGACGTCACGACACGTCCGAGTTGGCTTTACAAAGGCTTTACCGTGCCCGTTTGTAGGATTTACTTCACTTCATTTTTCCTGACTCACCAAAGGAATGCTTGCTTCTTATGCGTAAAACGTAGAAAACAGCCACGAGGAAAGGAAAACTCATGAGGGTTTTTCCTGATTCAGAGGTAGCCGCCAATGTCTTTAAGCTACTGTACTGATGACGAAGGGTCACAAAGACAGGAGGGAAGGAATACGGGCCCCTCCGCTGGATCACGGTTTTGTCTTTGAGTGATGAAGACGACGGAAAAATGGCTAATAGAGGCTGAGCCCGTTCTCACGTCATTTCTTGGAGCAATGGCGAACTGCTTCAAGTTCACGTTTGACTCCCTCCCTCCCGATTCACGGCATTGGCATTCATGCACAAAGGTGAAGACGCTATTTCTACACATCAAAGGATTCCGTTTCTGGGGTGGCATCCGGCAAGGGCCACGGAAGGTAATTAGAGGTGACAGGTCTTTTCCCTCCTGAAAGAACTACTCTTATCTGAGGTCAACGGCTCCTAGGCTCGGTTTCCTAGTCCAGCTGGCCCTGCCTCTGCTCTCCCCAACCTCCATCTGCACTGGGGCTCAGCAGACATATCAAAAAATTAAGAATGCTTTTGATCTTTAGATCTCCCTTTTCAGAGTTTTCTTTGTTCCCGGAACAGAGAGACACCAAGATGGTGAGGGAGACGGGGAAAGAGACAGGTAATAATGGACTTTCAGCAATATTTTGCAGTGCAAGGTGTCAGGGACCATTAGGAGGAGGCACAAAGATTCCATCCTTGCTGGAACATGGCACCTCTCTCTGAAAGACGGGCATTCGGAGCTACGTGGCCTCTCGCCTCTGATTTCCTTCCTAGCTTCTCACCTGGCCTGCCCCAGGAGCACGGGCTGCAAGTCCCTACAGGAGGGGGCAAGCACGGCTCAAGTCTGGCCCCCTAAAGGGGAGGACTAGGGAGCTTTCTCAACTTGTCCAGCCTCAGAGACCTGACACAAACAGGGTCATGGTCCTAATTACTATAAGGAGTAAAAAAAGCTCAGGAAGAGCGTGTTTTCGGGTTTGTTTTCATCTTTTAAAAAAAGTTTCTCTGAGTATCGCTGACACAGAATGTTCCATTATTTTGGGGTGCACCACACAGTTATTCAACATCTCTATACGTTACACTGTGCTCACCCCAAGCACGGCTACCATCGGTCAATGCCAATACGTCACTGACTACACCCTGTGCTGTGCCTTTTAGTCTCGTGACTTACTCTTTCCATTGCTGGAAGCGTCTATCTCCCACTCCCCTTGCCCCATGCTGCTCATTCCCCCCAGCCCCTCTCCCCTCTAACAACCATCCATTTGTCCTCTGTCTTTATGATTCTGATTCTGCTTTTGTCTGTTTGTTGATTCGTTTGTTTTTTTAGATGCCACACATGAGTGAAATTCTATGGCATTTGTCTTTCTCGCTCTGACTTATTTCACTTAGCGTAATACTTTCTAGGTCCCTCCATGTTGTCACAAATGCCACGATCTCATCCTTTTTCATGGCTGTATAATATTCCCCCCTCTGAATGTGGGTATGATAAGGGAACAGAAGGCAAGCTGAGGACAAAGCAGAAGCTGACACCCTACAACCCCCCACCATGGGATTTATGTGACATTCCTCACGCATTCCTGGCTGCCCTAAAGGAAAAACAAATAGTTCACTGGTATCGATCACAAACCTGCACACCTGAGTCTCCCTCAGTTTACAAATGTCCTAGTGATTTACAAGGAAGAGGCTTTCTTATCAATAGCCTCACTTCCAAAGACCCATAACTCAATTCCTGAAGCCCTAACATCATCTTCCCTTCCATAAAATTGAGGAGGCTGAAGCAGAGGGACATGTAAATAAAGTTAAATTCTTCTAAACCTAAAACTCATTGATAAGGACGTGTGATAGCAGGAGTGTGACATTCCTGTAGGAAGCTGCCAACTATTTTACTGTTAATGCCTTACTAAAAGAAAAAACAACCTTAACTTGACAAAGGCAAGGCCTCCCGTACCTTGCAGCTCCTCTTTAGCATATGAAAGTTCTTTCAAACCCTCCCTTTGTCCTTACCTCCCCCAAACCCAGAGGATATAATCAGCCACAGCTCACAAACCAGGGGCTGGAGCTCTTTCCGCCCGCGGGTCCAGTCCCTGTGCTTTAGTAAACCACCATTTTGCACCAAAGACGTCTCAAAAATTCTTTCTTGGTCGTCAGCTCCGGACTCCACCCCAATGAACCTCACTTACATTCTAAAACGTCATCAGGCACATGCATCACATCTTTATCCATCTATCTACTGGGTCGCCGCCACATCTCGGCTATTACAAATAATGTTGCAATAAACACAGGGGTGCTTATCTTTTTGAATCAGTGTTTTCATTTTCTGTGGGTAAATACTCAGCCATGGAATTACTGGATCATATGGTAGAAAAAATTTTTTAAAAAATACATGGAGACACATGAAAATGAAAACACAATGATCGGAATCTTTGGGCTGCAGAGAAAACAGTGCACCTTTTGTTTTTTAGGCCATCGTGGAGCAAAGGGAAAGTGCAAGGAGAGGCACTCTGTCTGCAAGACAGAAGCAGGGTTCAGGATAAGGATGCCAACAAGGCTGGTGCTTGGCTGGGCTCTTCTTGAGGCCCGAGCTCTGGCATGAAATCAGACTGGGGTAGAGTTAAACATACACAGCCCATTGTGCCGACAAAATAATGACACAGGGCACAGGGGCAAATGCCCTTTATCTGTAAGAAGTCCAATAAATTTAAAAAATGCCCCAATGGTTTGATTCGAAGCATGCTTTGATTGGTCCCCAGGGCAAGAGTTACGGGGGGCGGGGGGCGCGGATCCTGATCATTGTATTCGCCGCGTTGGAAATGCTCACCGTTTCCTGGTGCCTTCGAGGTAAGACAGGTGCCTCCTCGTCCTCCCGACTCAGCCATTAGGCTCCTGGGGCAACAAGATTAAGAAAGAAATCAATTTGCAGGCAGAAAATCCGACTCCAAGCCCTCCCCCTGAGAAGTCTCTTTAAAGACTCTGGAAGCTGATTTTACTTTTAAACAAGAATTTGTTTGAACAGCAGAGTACTCTACACTTCCTACAGAACCCTGTTCCTACAACCTACCCCCCCAAAGACANGTCCTGGGATCGAGGCCCGCATCGGGCTCTCTGCTCGGCAGGGAGCCTGCTTCCTCCTCTCCTTGTCTCTCTGCCTGACTGTCTGCCTACTTGTGATCTCTCTCTCTCTGTGTCAAATAAATAAATAAAATCTTTAAAAAAAAAAAAAATAAAATAAAGACTCTGGAAGGCCCAAGGTTGCCAAACTTCCCGAGCCGCCTCCACCCCGTGCACGCCCTGGCCTGGAGGGAAAGGGCTCTCCCCGGGAGGCAGGCAGGAGCTGAATTTCGATTCTTATCGCCGAAAAGACTCGTCTATCATAATTCTATCACTGACTCCCTAAATCGTCCAGGAGCTAAATACAAAAAGCAAGCAGAGATACAAAACAAAAACAAAACCTAGATTATCACAGCTGCCTCAGAAAGAGAAACCCACTCTTCCCCCCTTCTTTCACTTAAATACTATCTACAAGAGTCTGGACCTGGTCTGAGTCTGAAGGTTTTTTGTCTTTTGGTGGTGGTGGTTGTTGTTTTTAGCCGTCCTGATCCAATTAGTTGGCAATGAAAAGAGCGAAAGAAAACCATTATGCGGATATATAGCCATTCGAAGTCAGAGATTGGGGTCAGGAGGTGGAGGGTGGGAAGAATAAAGATTTGGAGACTTTTTTTTTTTTTTTTTACTTGTCAGAGTTCATCTCCTGTTCTAGGGTAATATTAATTTTTTGAATCCTTACTGATAATCAGACGCAACACACCGGATCCTCAGTCTTATCTCCCACCTTCCAGCTGGACTGAGTAATACATGTCCTTAAAGGACACCTCTGCCTTTCTTGCGTCCAGGTCTGGACCCAGGATTGGCCAACCCTTTCTGCAAAGGGCCAGACAGTAAGTGCTTTAGGCTCTCGGGGCTGTATCGTCTGCACCTCCGCTCCCACTTCTGAGCGGTGCTGCCCAAAATGAGCCACACCACGACGGAAGTGAGTGGGTGTGCCCGTGTCCCAGTAACGGTCACGTGCAATGACGTGCTACTCGGGTGTATTTCTTTTGTTTCCCAGTCATTCCTAGGTCCTGGGCAGTGGGAAGACAGGCAGCGGGTGGAGTGGGCAGATCTCTGCTACTGAACGTGGTCTCGGGATCAGCAGCACGGGATGAGGGAACAGAAGGCAGGCTGAGGACAAAGCCGGAGCTGACACCCCACCCACCCCCCAGATGGGATTTATGTGACAGCCCTCAGGTACTCCTGGCTGCCCTCAAGATGAGCATAGGGAAAACAAATAGGTAACTGGCAGAGATCACAGGCCTGCAAGACAGGAGTCTCCCTCAGTTTACCAATGTCTCAGCAATCTACAAGAACAAGGCATTTCTATCGATAACAAGCCCATTGACAGACACCTGGACAGATACTTGACGCTGCAGAGTGGAATGTTCCTCCAGGAAGCTCCCACCTATCTTCACATTAATGCCTTGCTAGAGGGAAAAACCACCTTCACTTGACAAAGTCTAGGCCTCCCATATCCTGTGAGTCCTCTTTAACATATGAAAATCCTTTTGAAACCTCCCTTTTCCTTAGGTGGGCCCCCAACCTCATTGCATATAATCAACCACAGCTCACACCCCCGGGGCATCAGCTCCTTCTGCCCAAGGTCCCGCCCTGTGCTTAATAAACCACCACTGTGCACCAAAGACGTCTCAAGAATTCTTCCTTGGTCGGCGGCTCCGGACCTCACCCCACGGAACGTCACCTATATTCCAAAACCCCATCAGCACTAGCGTCCAGAAATTTCTAGAAAAGCATCCTCTCAGCTCCCTTCTCCACGCCCCCCAGATTTACAGGATCAGAATCAGTCTCTAATCCAGGTCCGCAGGCTGTGCACATCAAAGGTGGGGGCGTACTGCCGTCCGACCGATTTTCCCCAAATTTGGCCCTATGGGGATGGCCACCGGGAGACCCGCTGGAAATGCAGGCGTCCAGAACCCTCCCCGGGAAATTCAGAGTATGCAGAGCGACACCAGTACTTTGCTATATAAATTCCTCGGTTAGTCCTTACAAACATCTGTGTTTGTCCACTGCCCTCGGACGGAGCTCCCTGGGGGAGCCAGCCTGATGAGGCCCCTTTCTGCCTCCTGTAATCCGTGGAGACCCAGGAGAGCAAAGGCTCTTCAGACATCCAGGTCATTGTCTCAAAGGACAGAAAGCAGCATCAGGATCCTTGATTTGACCTTTGTGACCATGCGACAGATTAGTGCACCCCCCCCAGGAGATGCCTGAGCCCACAGGGCTGCAAACTCCTCTGATCATTCTGGATTTCCCCGCCTCCTCCCCAACCCCCCCCCCATACGACGTGCAGGGAAATCCGAATACACTACCCAGGCTCGGTAAAAACGGGCCAGCGTCCCTGGACTCCCACTAAATGCAAGGAGAACCCGGGGGGAGGGCAAACAATTGCAGGAAAAGGGGAGAGGATGAGGACGGGAGGGGGCCTGGGGGGAAAACGGCTCACCCTTGCCTTACACAGCTTCTCACAACGAGCCACTCCCGCTGTTCACAAGCGCCCGCGCCCAGGGTAAGGCCCTCGGGGAAGAAGCACCGCGGGCCGACGGAGTGGAACATGGCACGTTATCAAGAATAAATGAGACAAAATATTCCAATTACAGACATCCCACTTCTCTCCGACTCCCGCCAAGTGTTGGTCCCAATCGTTCGAGCTAGAATTACCCCCTTGCTAGAGGACAGCTGTGAGCAAGCAAGCGGCGCGGCCTCCGCCCGGGAAGGAGGCGCTAGATTTTATCGCCGCCGGAGGGTCTGTGTCCTGGGAAACGAGGCGGCTCGCGCAGCGCATCTCCTCCCGCCGCCAGCGCCAGCGGGTAAGGGGCAGGGATACCCCCGAGGTGGCCGAGGACCGGGGCCCGCAGGGGACGGTGACGTCGACGTGAAGCCTGCTGGGCAGTGACAGGGAAACGGCAGCACCAGTCCATCTGCTGCAGATCACAAGTACCCAGGCCCAGTTCGGAACCGGGCCTACGTCCGTGACGGTAGATCAGCCAGAGGGACGAGGCGACCCAAATAAAACCATGTTGTTCGAGAGTACTGAAGGGCGCCTGGGTGGCTCGGTGGGTTAAAGCCTCTGCTTTTGGCTCAGGTCATGATCTCAGCGTCCTGGGATCGAAGCCCGCATCGGGCTCTCTGCTCAGCGGGGAGCCTGCTTCCTCCTCTCTCTCTCTCTGCCTGCCTCTCGGCCTACTTGTGATCTCTCTCTCCCCCCGTCAAATAAATAAATAAATAAATAAAATCTTTAAAGAATACTGAATGACACGGGGGATCAGCTCGCAGGAAAATAAAAATACCGGCATCATCGTTAAACAAAACAACGACCAGTGACAGGATCCTGAGCAGGTGCTAGACTTGCTGTTAAACACCGCGTCTGCAGCGCAACCTAGAATTCACCACAGCCCCCGGAGGCAGGCGTCATTTCCCCGGATTCTTAGGAGGTTGCCTGCCTGGCCGGAGGTCAAGGAGCCAGCAGGTGAAGGAGCTGGGAATCGGGTTCCAGCCGGTTTCAGAACTGGGGACTTGAGTCCACCAGTTCCAACCCCAGTCTCCACCGTCGTGTTCAACGAATTTAAAGCAAACCCAAAAGGACAGAGCAGTGGTGTTTTCTAAGTGGGAGGGCTAAGGATAAAGCTTTTTCCCCTCGGTTTTCCCAAATTCCCTACATTATTTTCTACAGACGTACTGTATCATGAACACATAAATCTTTCACCATCTGAAAGACATTAAAGAGAATTAGAAAAATAAGCCTTGTTAAGAGTGTTCATTTTCTGTTATTTTATATTTTCCATCTTTGATTGCAAAGGAGTGATTTGTGACCTCAGTCACATCAGTTTGATGAAGTGAAAAATAACTGATGTACGTGGAGAGGCATGTGGATCCCACTCCCCGCTGTAACTGCCGTCACGGTCATAGACAAGCTGGACGGTACCCAAGATACAAGAAGACACTCGTCTGTGCAAAGACTACACCCAAAGGTCCCTATCAGCGCGACCCACAATAGTACAACCAAAAATAAATGGAAACAAACCCACACGTCCATCAAGGGTTGAATGGATAAAATGGTGTCCATTCAACGGACTATTACTCAACCTTAAAAAGAACGAAGTACGGAGATTAGCACACAGATCATCTTTGACAACGTTAGGTTAAATTACGTAAGCCAGTCACAAAAGCCCTCATACAGTGACTCTATTTATATGAAGTGTCCAGAATAGGAAAACCTATAGAAACAGGGAGTACATTCGTGGTTTCCAGTGGATGGAGGTGATGGAAAACAGGACTGAATGCTGATGGGTATGGATTGTTTTAGGGGAAATAGGTGATGAAAATGTTCTAAAATTGTGATGACAGTTGCACAATTCTGTGATTATATTAAATCCATTTACATGGATTACATAGATCAATGTTACACTACGCCAGCTCTTCCTCCAAAAAGCTATCAGAAAAAAGCTAAAGACCAAGTCTATGAGATCTTGAGGACAATTTCTAAAAACAATTCAGCCTCGGTTTTCTGTGTCAGGGTCCCTTTCCTCAAGAAATATAGACACTAAGTATTTAATGAATGCCTTTTTGTTATTTTTTAAAGAGTTGGAAAGGAGGCCAGAGAAACCGTTCGGGATGGCAATATGATAAAAATAAAGATGTGGGCACTTGGAGTGTCCGGAATCCTTCAAAGATGGGGAAGCGGTATGAACTGCAGCAGAGTCTTTGGAAAGGAATGGGGAGGAAGAAGCCAGGTCTCAGAGAGCCTTGACTGTCAGGGGAAGAGATTTGTATTTTTTTAATTATTTTTTTATTTTTAAAAGATTTTATCTATCCGTTTGAGAGGGAGCAAGCAAGCATGAGCAGGGGGGAAAAGCAGAGGGAGGGGGAGAAGCAGAGGGAGGGGGAGAAGCAG
>LNAC01000023.1:6490010-6535038 GCA_002007465.1 Ailurus styani | reverse complement strand
AGGGGGAGAAGCAGGGGGAGGGGGAGAAGCAGGGGGAGGGGGAGAAGCAGAGGGAGGGGGAGAAGCAGGAGGAGAGGGAGAAGCAGACTCCCACTGCGTCTGATGTGGGAACGTGGGCTTGATGCCAGGACCCGGAGAGCAAGACCTGAGCTGAAGGCAGACGGTTAACCGACTGAGCCACCAGGTGCTCCGATTCGTATTTTATCACGGTAGAAATACAAACAATGAAATATGGGAGCACAGGATAGGGTTTCTAAATACAGAAAAAAACAGTGGTAGGAAGAATGCATCGGAAGGAAATGTATACTTTCCTTCTTCATTTCAGAAATTGTTTAAGGTTGCTCACATGGGCTGGTAAAAGCCGTAGGCCAGCAGGAATCAAGGGCATGCATGCACGCGCGCACACACACACACACACAGACACACACACAGACACACAGAGGACAGAGCGCGTGTGTATATCCACACACACATACACAGAAGCTACTAGATTATATATATGAAATTGTCTTGATAATTGGCCATGTTTCCATAGAGATCAAGGGAGCTTCACGTTTCTTCTTCAATTAAGCTTTGTTTTTTTCAGTGAGTATTTAAAAATGATCCAAACTGGGATGCTTTTCTTATTTCAATGTTGTGAGCATCTGGAATAAAGCAAAAACTCATCTGAAGGAGAGAGAGAGGATCTATCACATATAAACACACAGAGAACATATTAGTTGATAAAAATGTGTCTGTGTATGGAAACCAGGCTCAGAATATCCCCCCATGAGGGCTTCTGGTCCCCCTGAATCTGCTCTTGAATCTGCTTTGATTGAGGAATGGTAAGAGAAGTAACAATGAAGCATCTTAATCACCACAGCCGCATTTCAGTGGCCAACTAACCAGTAGCCTGGTGACAAAAATGCACTTGTCACTCAAGTTCTATGCCCCACGTGGCCGGGGGAAGCCTCCCTCTCCAGAAATCAGACTCATGGAGGCTCTGCTACCTTGTGATGCCCCCGTAGCACTGTGGCTCCCAAGGCCCCCATAGGAGGAAGGGAGAGAACTTTTCAAACACACACCCACTCCTACCTGCCAACCTGCCTCTGCCTGGAAGTGACCCCTATCCCCTGGGCTGGTAGCCCGTTGGGCACGAGTCACGTGACCCCAGTCTACCCGCAGAGGCTTCTGGGAAACACAGAGAAGCTCACGGGATGGACGTGGCGGTGACGGCTGCCTCTGCAGGTAGGACGCCACTACTCCTACCACTGCTGAGACAGCGAGTATTACTTGAGTGCTTACTACGTGTCAGGCACTGTGCCTTAACACACTATTTCATCTTCTTCTTAAGACTCTGAGACCCAAGCAACTCTTCCCATTTAGCTGCCACCGCAAGTTAGATAACGGATCCCGCAAAGAAATGAGTAGGCTGGGATTTGGTCCAGTGCCGAGCCCCCAGGACAAGCATCTCGAAGCTCCACAGCCCTGGCCCTACCTTCCCTCAGACCAATTTACTGATGAGCTAGGAAACAGCTGCCAACTTTGTACAAGACCCCAAGGCCCAGTCCTCCCCCCACCCCTCTCTTGGGAAGCAAGGAATCCGACTGCCGCGTTGGCTGAGTCTTCTCTTCCACCTGGACAGGTAGACAGACCCTCAAGAAGACAGCACTCGGCGGCTTCAGAGTTCCACTTGGGTAACATGCATTATTTAGTACCAGCGTTTCGAAAACATTGAAATGACCCTTGCAAACACAGTGAAGACGCTTTCCTTTCGAAAGGCCCTGCTTCTCTTTGTAGCGGTGGGATTTCAACATGCAGAAGGAGCTTTCTCTTTTTTTTTCCTTTGGTGCCAGATAAATCTTAATTTTGTTTGGCATGTGGTAAATATTTAGTTTTACTCTTCCAGGGCTAAGAGACATTTATACAAGCTTTTGGGTTATTTGGAAATTGTCTTGATAATTGGCTATGTTTCCATAGAGATCAAGAGGGCTTCACATTTCTTCTTCAATTAAGTTTTGTTTTGTTTTGTTTTCAGTGAGTATTTAAAAATGATCAAAAGTGGGATTTTTTTTGTACTTTGATCTTGTGAGTGTCTGGAATAAAGCAAAAACTCATCTAAAGGAGAGACTGTCTAGATGGTAGCGTTCTTAAAATGCCATCTCTTCCCTTTCATTTACCGTTCATCCTAAAAATAACAACAGACGTGTGTTAAATACAGCAAACACTTGTGGAGTGCAGAATGAGAACCTAGGTTATCCATCCTTTTCTTCTTTTTCCCCCAAAGATTGCTTGGGGTTTGGGGGTATGGGACAGATTGGAATAGGGACATTTTTCTTCTGTTTCAAAACTTGTAGAGAAAACTTCATGTGAACATCAACGAGGCTCAAACTGATAAAACAAAGATTTCTAGAATTGTGTAAAAGCCAGAGGAACAGTCAGATTACCTTCCATGCAGAAAGCATGAATGTTTTTTCCAGAAACCGTCATACATGTGAGCAAGATAACCATCAAGACAGTGAGAGATTACAGGAAATGTACCGGTGCTGGAGTCTGACTGATGTTGAGTCTGTGAGGACCTCCGGCTTGCTTGCTGTGTGTATTTGGACATGCCAGTCCCTCTCTGTGCCTCAGCTGCCTTCTCCAAACAATGAAGAGCTGGTGATCACTGAAGTCTCTCTCCTTCCTTTCTTCTTTCATTTATTTTCTCAACATGGGTCCTGTCTTGTTTCTGGTTCCAGCAAGAACCAGGAAAAGCAATTACAGAGGTGCCACGGAGAGGAGTGAGCCCTTGAACAAATGAACAAGAGAATAAAGGAGATAATTCTGGATAACGATAGGTACTATGAGGAAGATAAAATAGGTTAACAGGACACTGGTGGAGACAGAAGCTACTGTGTATCTGAGAGCCTGGGAAGGCTCCTAGGAAGATGCGATACGTTGGCCAAGATCTGGGAGGTGAGAAGGGCCAGAGGCACAAGGGTATGTAGGGAGAACCCGCGCACGGCAAGAGAAGCACCAAGGGTCCTTGAGATGGGGGCCAGCTTGCCAGGCCGCTCGGCGGCGACCCTCTCCGATGTCGTCTATTCTTCCTGCTCTCCCAGCTGGCATCTCATTTCAAGGTATGGGCCCACGCAGCTGTGGCCTCTCCAAGGACAGCTGCCCCCTCACCCCCGACACACTGGCTCTGTCCGCTGTTCCAGCCCTGGGTGCAATGGGATGGATGAGCATGGTGTTTGGCTTCTCACTCGCTGGGAAGGTAGGGAAGTCTCCTGAGGGGGGCAGGAATTTCTTCCCAGCAGCTGTCTGGGACAGGGCAGCCCCTACCTTCCCCACTTGCCGAGGGCAGTTTGTATCTAAGGCACCGGGAGCAATGAACGCTGGTTTTTCCAAAATGTTCCTCCCTAGGGACATGAAGGAAGGGGACAGGAATCTGTGATTCTTTAGTCTGAGCCCCTGAGCTGTACTCTGCTTTGCAGACACCTATGGCTAGGGACAGGGTCACTGAATTTGAAAGTCCTGAGTTCAAATCCCAGTTCTACTCATTGCCATCTCGGTGGCCCTGAGCCAGTCAATCCACTTCTCTGGGCCTCAGTTTCCTGCTCAAAATAGTGATAATCGAAAAATAGTACCTATATTCCACATCCAATTTTTCAATCCAGTGAGACCATGATGGTAAAGTGCTTAGCACACTGCTTGGCATACTGAGTCAAGGACTCAATAAATACTAGCTACTGTTATCATTTTATTCATCCGAAGCAACGTGAGTCCAAACTTTAATCTCTCTTTCCTTCCTTTCTTTTCCCCAAGATTCCTTTCTTGGTAACTATCCACGGTCTGTTATTAAAATGTCTTTAGCCGTCACTCACTCCTGGGCCCTGGATCCGATGTGGGGAATGCAGAGGTAATGGTCGTCAAGTAAGATGCTTGAATGTTCAGCTGCTCCATTCCTATCTGAGTGTCCTTGAATTGTTCACTTAAAGGATTCTCTGAGCCTTAGTTCCTTCCTCTACAAAGTGGGAGAGTGAAATCTGTGCCAGAGAATTTATGTGAAACTTAAGCCATGCATTTATGAATTCAGTCATACCCTCAGCACCTAGCACGTGCCCTACTCACAGCATTCAATCAACAACGAGGACAGCACCACCACCACAACCAACAACGAAAACAAGGAGATCGCGAGGTCTCGTAGTCTGGACATGCAATCCAGGAGCGGAGGTCAGGGGAAGAAAAGCTTTCTTTGCCCGTGAACATGACATCCACCACCGCACACAGTACTTCTATAAATTGAAAAAGTTGACATTGTTTCTCTTTTTTTTGACCGTCTAAAGCACTTTATGTCTCCCTGTCCATCCCGTCATTTATTCAACAGATATTTACTGAAGGCTGATCCGGTGCCAAGCACTGCTGAAACCGTGACAGTAAATGGACAGAGATAGGAACCTAGTCTAGGGGAGGACACAGATATGAACCGAAGAGCGATATATTGATAAATACAAGGTATGGGGTGAGTTCTTAAAAGAAAGGTTTTGATCTGTATTTCCTTACTGACTACTGACGTTGAGCATCTTTTCACGCACTTATTGGCCATTGGTCTATCTTCTTTGGAGAAATGTCTACCCAAGTCTTTAGCCTATTTTAAAATTAGGTTGTCTTTTTGTTGTTGAGTTGTAAGAGCTCTTTATATATTTGGGATTAATGGATCGTTATCAGTTACATGATTTGTAAATATTTTCTCTAATTCTGTGGATTGTCTTCCTACTTTTGTGACAGCGTCATTCGAAAGAAATGAAGTACTGATCCATGCTGTAACATGGAGGGCCTTATCAAACCATACGCTAAGTGAAAGAAGCCAAACATAAAATCATATTATATGATTCCATCTCTATGAAAATCCACAGGACAGGCAAATTCATAGGGAGAGTGGGAGACCCAATTTACCGTGGCAAATGGAGGAGGTGGTCTTGGAGCAGCACAGCTTGAACTCTTAGCTCATTGTGACCTTGCTAAGGGGTCTTGGAGGTATAACAAGGACGTTTGGTGAAGATGGTTGCTACTGGAGAAGAAAGGTTCTGTGTGGAAGGGACGTCATATATGGAGACCCGACTCACTGCTCTACTTGGCCCTACACAGCAGTGCACTGTTTGCAAGGCTTGAACCTTCTTGCTGGTGCTACTCCTTGCTGGTAAAGGACAGAGGGTCAAGACCCTACCCTATGAATACTCCTCCAAAGATGATAATACAGGCAACAACAGCAAAAAAAAAAAAAATTTTTTTTAATTTAAAAAACGGGGACACAGAAGTGAGCCCTTAGTAAGTATCATAATTTATATGGATAATATCCCCCAAATACTTTGGGGTGACCAATCCTACTTTTAAACAATTAGTGGATTTCATTTTTGGTCCTTTGTCTTTAGGAAATATTTCAAACACAGAAGACAGCACAGAACAATGGCTATCAATGACCCGGGTATTAACACCCAGCTTGTTACAGTACATACAGATGCTTGCAACGCTAGCTGAAAAATGAAAAGGACCAGAGATTCACTGACGCCAGGCAGCCCGGGGTTGGTGAAGAGGACCTAAGGCAAGTTGTCTCCTAATCAGCCTTGCCCTGTTGTATGGACTTAAGCTGAACTGAGACTGGCCATCAGGAGTCAGTATCCTCATCTGTGAAATGGGATGTTTTCTTACCTATTCATCTCACACAATAGTTGGTGTATATGTATGTGGAGACAGACAAGGAGATCCCAAAACACTTCCCTGCACGGAAACCATAAAACAGTCTGCAAACAAAGGAGTAGCTGAGTTTTACAAGGTCTCCTCCACACTGCCCTTCTGCCATCAGAAAGCAAATCTGATAATCCACTTTCTCCAGCATCTGTGCAGATCAGTATTTGTTAGATGCTTGAATGTGATGATGGTCACTGGCTATGCAGAGATTCTAACTGGACCTTTCCCAGTGGAATCCCAGTGTGAGGCGTGGAGCTCAATGACTGTATAATCCCACCCCCAAATTTCTTGAAGAAATAAAATGGATGGTGGCTCGTGTCCCCAACTCCTGAGCCAGATTCCAACCAATCCTGTGACAAGGTTTCCATTTTACTAATGGCATGTGCCCCAGTGGATGCCCTCCACTGCCCAAAAATAGGCAATCGCTTAATTGCCAGAGCAATCCTATTATATTACTATTACACAAAGTCTAGTAGGGAAAGCTCAGAACATGTTATTAGTGCTGAAAGGGACAATTTACTGGATTTCACTAAATGCCATCGCTTCCCCCCAAGAAGGAATCAGAATTACTTGATTATGCATGTCTTGCTTCAGTGTCCCGGTCGGGGGATGACGGGGAAGCCGCCGTGCACGGTCTGAGCTGCTTGCAGCAATCGTGGCTTTGTGGCAAGGGTGGGATGCAGCATCTGGCCTGCCTCGACCCCAAACTGGATGCCACAGGAGTTTACGCCGTCCGCCAAGTTGCGGTGCACAGAGCACCCTCCCTGCTTGTCAGTCTTGGGGGGAGCTCTCCCCCGGACACTTCAGTTTAAACGAGTGGTGAATTCTCAAATGGTTTCTGTATTCTAGAGGCAACGTCAGGAAAACACAGGCATAGCCCCAACTTCAAAAATTAAAATATCAGACCAATGGAAGGCGAACAGGGGGGCACTGGTCCGAAAAGAGTGAGGATTAGTAAAAACGGATCAGACCAAATCCAGGGACAATCCCGGAAAACCAGTGCTAAGCTCTGTGGGTCAGAACGTAATCTTTAGATGTGAAAAATGTCCTTCATGTATAGAGATTATGTTCTGACCAGTGAGTCTTCAATGCTTCTTGGCAAGGACTCCGCTGGTCTCCCCAGGTTTGGGGCCTGTTTTGTCACTGCTATCAATCGGGGCAGTTGTAACAATAAACTGTTTTTGAGAACAACACTGGGTTAAAATATATAAATAAATAATATAGTGTATATAAGTATACACCCGTGTAAACACATGCATATAAATACACGTATACAGTGCATCTATTATATGTATATAAACACACACACACACACACACACACACACACACACATAGTCCTGCCCCCCACTCCCTCCTTCCCCGATATTCGCCGTGTGGTTTAGGTTTTGCTGAACAGGTCTGCCTTAAAGTGCCATAAAACAGTAAAAAGCCATTTAGGTCACTTGCGATTAACCCCTTGCCTGCAGAAAATGGCAGAGAAGGGAAGAGGGACGTGAAGAGGATTCGGGGTGCCGCTCGCAAGGGCAAAATGTCTCCAAGCAGAGTAAGAAGAATTTGTACAAGCCTTTGATTTTCTCTGATTTTTTGAAAGCACAAAGAGGCTTCATATTTAATTTATAGCGCTATATAAGCGGCTCGGCGTGCCTGTGAATTTCCCAGCATAATCCTGACTCTGGTACTTTGGATTTTGCATTACGGAGGCGACGACTATTCCAGGACCTGAATTCTCATCCTGGAGAGCTAAACCCGGGAGCAAAAGTGCAGAGGCGTTCTGCCGTGCTGGTGGCATTTCCCTTGCCTATAAAACCAATTTTCACTGCGCAAAACCCTCCGCACGCTGCATCTGGGAAATGCGGCGGCTGCACATTAAGCTGTTATGAGTAACTGCTGTTGGAATGGAGTGAAATGGAAACACATCTGCATTTTATTTGCGCTCTTTCTGCGATCCCAGGCCATCCAGACCGCAGTCAGGGTTTGGGCCGCACCGCGCAAAGGGCCGAGCCTCGCCGGCAAGCATTACCGCACTTTGATTTTTAGCCGCGCGATCATTTGAAACCACGGCTGTTCCTCCCTGCCTCTGGCCACTGAGCATTATAATATAGATGGTTGGCTTCTGTGGAAGAAAATACAACCCGTGCCAAGTCTAATTTGACTCAGGGACGCATCTAACCCTCCCCCTTCTAATTCCGAGGCAATGAACCCGGGGTCTGAGCTGTCAGACTGGCCTTGGGGACCGTGAATATTCCTCTGCTTAAGGAGCCAGGAGAGTTACGGTGGCTGATTTCGGCATTTGGCTTGTAACTGCCCAGCAACGCACCTTCAGCGGTGGTAGGCGCTTTGGTGTAGTTAGCGTTCCCAGCACAAAGCTGTAACATTCCGGGGAAGAGGACCAGGATGATCCGAAACATTAGCCCTGGGAGAGGAGAATGAGTCAGAAAATTATAACGACAGCCTAAACTAGTTATGCAGCCTTTCCAATGATAGGTGTAAGACCAGGTGTTAAAAGCAAAACGAGACATGGTCAATGGGGCCGTCCATGTGCTAAGTCGGAGGTCATATTCATTCGTACCGTTTTCGCACCTTCTATCCACCCAGGTCCCTGCTATGTAGGATGCCGGGGACAATGCCCTTTTGATTTTCCTTCTAGGGCACACAAATACTGTGTTCCTCGGCTGTGTTTTGCAGCTGGGTAAAACCACGTGATTAGTTTGGGCCAAAGGAATAGGAACAGAAAGGGTGCGGCTTTCTCGGAAGGCTGGGGCACCACTGCGCGGTGGGGTCTGCTGAGCCCTCCTAATCCCATCCCTGCGGCTGCGGAGCCCCAGGGTGAGGGGACCACAGCATCAAAGGGCTCTGGGACCCCACTGGGCCGCGTGGACGAGAGCTGCTCAGGAGGGCCCCGTCCTCACTTCTGATTTAGAAGAAAGAAGAAAAGAAAATATTTATAAAGCTACGGAGCTGTGGGGTGAGGGAGTTTAAGTAGTGTTAACCTAGGCCGAATCATAGAGTCACACGTTTTGCCTTTTTCGACATTCTGCACAAAGGTTCTGCCTTTTAAAAGTGGGAGGTAGTGGGCGCCTGGGTGGCTCAGTGGGTTAAAGCCTCTGCCTTTGGCTCGGGTCATGATCTCGGGGTCCTGGGATCGAGGCCCACATCGGGCTCCATGCTCAGCGGGGAGCCTGCTTCCTCCTCTCTCTGCCTGCCTCTCTGCCTACTTGTGCTCTCTCTCCCTCTGTGAAATAAATAAATAAAATCTTAAAAAAAAAAAGTGGGAGGTAGTGACTTTTTTTTTTTTTTTAATAAATCATACAGGGAAAGCTGGACTGTAAAGCGCAAGTTTACAATCTGGATGATGGTTGCTAAGAATAAAACCAGCTACTTTTTACAGAATGCATGTCCCCCTTCTTGGTACTTGGCACGATTCTCTCATTTTCATTTTGGGGAAATTCAGAGTCTGATAAGTAAGGTCCAAGTCACACTAACTGGACGAATTCCCCGATTTGAACTCAGCTGCGTCAGAGGCCCAAGCCCACGCGTGGGAGGCCCGCCCCGCTCAGACACAGGACGCCTCTGCCTCCGGCCAGTCGGTACGGAGCAGCCGGCGCAAAAAGCAGAACCACCGCTGGTCACACATGGAGCCTTCCGTGTCCAAGGCCCGGTGCAAGGTAGCATGAGGGGAGAAAAGAAAGCGCCGCGTGGTCCTTAAACACAGACTGGGGGAGCGACGGCATGTTGAGAGGCAGAGATAGGATTTCCCTCCCCGCTGGCTTCCGCCTCTGCCTGACCACGTTGTAGTTCCAGGCTCAAGAGGGGCTGTTAATTTGAAGAATCATAGCCCAGAACTTTTCCTGGACACGAAGTTGAGTTGCTAGGCTTTAGGGAAAGTTTACACCACAGCGATTGAGAGAGGGCTTCATTTGTATCCCAGCCCTCTGAGCTTATGAGCTGTGTGCACTTGGACTAGGAAACCCGATCTCCCCGAGGCTCAGTTTCCCCATCTGCAGGACAGGGATGATGATAACAGCGGCAATGACTTCACAAGTTTGCTGGAAAGCACACAGAACAGTGGCTGGCACACAGTGAGCGTGTGTGCAAGTGTGTGTGCGCCCATCCCTGCGTTCTGTGAGCACTGGGGATACTGAGCCAAGATCGTCTCTTCATGCTTTTCCACCCCTCCCTAAACGTGCAGTTGGTGGGCTGACTTGTCAAGGTCATTCTCAACCTTGATGAGTTAGCTCTCTTTTTTGTCCTCTTTTTCTTTAGTATATCTGAGCATGTTGGCCTACAGACTCCAGATCACAGGGAAGAATGTAGGAGTCGCCACGAAGACCTCAAAATCCAAACCAGACTTTCCTGAGTTTCCAACACTGGGACTTTCGATGCATAAGGTTCAAATATTACCTAAGTGATTCTTGGACCTTCCATCATGGAAGGCAGTGAAGATGCCCCCAGCGATGTCTACCTCCCAGTATCCATGTCTCTTACATGATGCTCTCTCCCCTTCCCCGGAAGTACAGGCCCGACCTAAAGTCTGGCTTCTATTGAGTAGAATACAACAAAATGACAGGATATCACCTCCAACATTAGATTACCAAGGATTCCTCTCTGTGTCTGTCTTCCTTCCTCCTGTCTCTTTCTCCCTCCTACTCTGATAAGCCAGCGGTCATGCTGTGACAGACTTGTGGAGAGCCCACGTGGCAAGAAATGGAGGTGGCCTCCAACCAACAGCTATGAAGAACTGAATTCGGTCAATCATGGCAACTGAGTGGGACTGGAAGCCGATTCTTCCCCAGTCGAATCCTGAGATGAGACTCCAGCCCCCGGCCAGTGCTCACTCCAAACACTCAGCTAAGCTATCGCCTAATCGCTGACCCACAGAACTTGAGAGATAATAAGTGTGTGTTGTTTGCGTATCTAGGTTTTGGACTAACTTGTCAGACAGCAATGGACAACTCAGACGCACTTGTCCCATCATTAGAGAATCTTGAAGATTCAGAGAGGAGAAGGAGTAGCAAGCATGGCAGTGTTGAGAAATGTCTTAGTACCTGGCAAGAGGCCATCCCAGTAGCAACCAAACCTTCTGGGATATAATGCAATTCCTGTAAGTACAGAAGATCCCCTTTGTCCTCAGCAGCTAAGGAGAGTAAGACCAGCTGAACGTGGAAATCAGTTAAATTCAGCCTGAATCAAGTATGACGCACATTAAAATATTTACTTTGTGTTTGTCTCACACTCTTGTGAGGACAGTTACCTTTTCCTGAGCACTTGCTATATCCAGCCAGGAAGCAGTGGCGCTTGGATCGGCCCCTAGGAATGCTGGATTTTTAAAGCCTATTCCCTTCTCTCTAGTCCAAGCTACCCCGAGGACAGAAAACATGTCTCCATTTATCTTTGCCTTCCCAACAGCATATGGTCCCTTCCCTGATACACAGTGGGTGCGAACGTTAATAAAATATTTATCAAAGGTTAGCAAAAAAAAAAAAAAAATCCAAGTCTCATGTTACATCACCATATGTAGGTCAATTTACTTCTGTGTGAAGAGAGGGACACTTTCCTCTCTCCCCTGAGGTATTGATGCTGAGTTCACATTTTCTGGGTCTGCCCCTAGATTTCGTCCGTTTTGGAGAAGAACATACGTAATTGGATCACATTGGGGCTCTCTCTCCTCTCACAAGCTTCAGTGAAACAGATTTCGAGTCTGAAGAGAGGTATTCACAGGAAAAACAAAACACGCAAAGTCGTAATTCCTGGCCACCTTCCCATTAGCTACATACTGAATTCCAGCTCTTATAATCCACCATTCCTTCACTCGTACATTCACTCATTCCTTCATTTCTTCCTTCCTTCATTCCTCCAGAGAGTGTAATCTGCCTGAACTCATCTCAGTACTCAGATCCGACAAAGAAAGAGGAAACAGTCTTTGATTCGGACAAGCTCAGTCACCCTGAATGCATTCTGCTCTTTCATAGGACTTTTCCCAATACAGAATAATATTTGCTAATTATTAAAAATGATTATAAAACACAGAATCAAAACATGAAAAGAAGAATCTCTGTAACCCCCCACTTAAAGATTAATGACTCGTTAACATTTGGTTGTATTTCCTCCCAGACTCTTCTATGCATATTTTATAAATATGGTATACGAGACATACTGACTTATGACTTCGTCGTTACTTAATATGCACTGCTTATGTCCCTTCATTTTATTAAATGTTCTTCTACAGTGTCTTCCTTTGCCTGCAAAGTGTTCCACTCAATTGCTCTACGAGACTTTCTTAAACCATGTCTGGAAGGTATTTTTCTTAATGGTATTATTGTTGTTCTTAAAAGAAAACACAGTAATGAAAAACTGATGTTGGCGAAGGTGTGGGGAACTAACCTGCCCCCAAAATTTCACCGGATTTATTTCTTTTGCATTAGTTTCCCAAATTACTTTTGGGTAGCTTGACACATCTTTAATTTAAGTCCTAATTATTGTACATAATGCAGCACACACCTGTGGTGATAATGCTTTTATTAGCATTAAAACTAAAGACATCAAAGAATCATATCAGGATAAAATTGTCTATTTCTAATTTAATAGAATTGCAATTAAAGCAAATTTGATCTGAATGAAATCCCATCATAACTGAGGTTTTTTTTTCTTGCACAGTGAGTGAAATTATTCTCCCCTAAATTGAAGATTAATAACATGCTTTCAATGTTAAATGTAGCAATTCAAGCATTAGGTTGCAATTCAAGTTCAACATCACTGAACATTTTATAAACTTCCCATTTTAACATCTCTGGGAAGCGCTCTGAGGTAAATGCATTAGCGTTAAATGCATCGATGTTATTTTTCTTTATAAATGAGCTTATAACAGTGTTGTTACCTTCATTTGAATATTTTAATGAAGGGATAATATAGGGTGAGTGTTCCATTTTCACAAGGTAATTGTTTCTTCCCTGAGTGGCTAAACTTGGGCAGAAAGCGGAATTTATCTCATTGAAATTCTATCATGGCTGCAATGCTGTTGTTACTTGTCAGACGCTCTCATTACCTGGTAACTGGGGCTTTTTGTTAATGCTCTCCTTTCCCACGGCGCCTAGTCTCCTGCCTTCCTGCGGTGCAATCCCGTCCCCTGGCAGGTCACAGCAGCAAAGCTTCGGTGTCTTGCTCCAGGACGCATTGGCTCGGCACTTAGAATTTACCTGGATGGAGAATTCAGATAAATTCAGATCGAGTTGGTCATAAGTAATCCCAATTTGCAGTAGACCCTCAAACGAGGGGCAGGTATGCAACTGGTTTCAAATTACTCCGAGCTGGGCTTTTGACTTTGGTCCATGAACTGCTGAAATGGCCCCGATTTTCTCTCCATCACAGAATGCACTCCATTTACGCTGTAACTAACTTCACAGATTCTCCTCTCAGGAGATGAAGTCTGTCCTTCTAATCCTTGCACCTGGGTTGGCTGTGTGATTGGCCTTGACCAAGAGAATATGGCCAAAGGGATGTCTTGCATGAATCCACTCTTGCTCTTGGACCCAGGCTTCCACCAGAAGAACACGTACAGCCCAGCCTACCAGGGGAAGACAAGACCAAGGGGCTCCACCCGACAGACAGCTGACTCTCACGAGCAAAGCCATGCAGTCAAAACGTAGCTGTTGACAGACTCGTGAGGGAGCCCAGCCAAGGTCAGAAGAACCACCCAAAAGAGCCCAGACTACCTTGGCCACCTGCAGTTTTGAGCTAAAACTAAGGGCTGTTATTTTAAGCCAGCAAGCACTGGGTGGTGTGTTACTCAGCAACCGACAGCTTTTATAGTACCCTCCCTCGGCCAGAGTGTGAGTGATCACGGACCAGCCACTAACCTGAGCTGGCTTTTTCTCCACTGTAGGTGAAAACAACAAGACCACTCTACAGGGTTGTCTTGAATTAGAGATGACTGACATCTACTATTTAGTCCGGTGCGTGCCACAGAAGAGTGCTCAGAATAAATGCTCCCTCTTCTTGCTGCTGGTGCGACTGCTGCTCATTTCCACAACATTTACCCAAACATTTCAGTTCATGGTTGAGAGTGTGAGTTCTGGAGCTAGGCTGCCACCAATGGATTCCTGACTCAGTCAGGACTTTGACCTTGTGTGACCTTGAATAGCTTACTTCTACATCTCAGGAACCTCATCTGTAAAATGGGAAGAGTAAAGTACCAACCTCTCAGGATTGTGAGAATGATTAAATCAATTAAAACAGATGAAGTGCTTAGGATCTAATGGCACATAGTAGTAAGTAAAGATAATTGGTAGGTACGTAGTATGTAAATGTATTTAATTATTATTGGTAACGATAGATATATGGCTTACGGCTGTCTCTATACATCTTTGCATAAGTGGCAAAATGCTTATGCATAATGTCTTCCTCTTTGGTCTTCATTTTGTCTTTGAGACCAAGAATACGAGGATTTTTTGAAAGTGTGTACTGTGGAAATTTGTTAATACATACACAGGAAAATAGTATAATGAAACGAATTTATCTATCAAACTCAATAATCATCAATACACAACTTTCATTCTTCTCCATCCTCATTCTCTAGATCATTTTATTGCAAATGCCAACTGTTACATGATTTCATCTGCAAATATTTAAGTATGCATATGATCTCCTTAAAAATAAATAACCCCATTCCATTTTCACGCCTAAATATTGACAAAAATTCCTAATATCATGAAAAACCCTGTCGGATCCAAAGGTTCCCCCTCTATATCCTCGACCTTTGTTTTTTGATAAACAAGGTAATTTTTATGCAGAATTTTTCAGTTTGGATTTTACTGATTATATAAACCACATATTTTAACCTGTTTCTGTCTCCTAGGTGTCCTATAAATTTATATTGGGCTTAGAGGTTTGATCATAATCATTCAATGATTTTCTTTTGGCCAAGAATACTTCATAAATGACACTGTAAACTTATATTAGAAGCATATGATGTCTGGTTCTATTTTTCTTGTGATGATATGCCAATTATGATTACTGACGACATCCACTAATTGACTTGATTATGTGAACTGTGAGAGCTTTATTCTATTCTGCCTTCTCTGTTCGCTTGAATATAACTAAATGAAATTTCCCTTCACATCTATTTGGTGACCCTGAGGTAAAGCATAACACACTATAAACATTTACTTTGCCTTGTCTTTTCTAAGTTAACAGTATATTCTAGAGATTGTATGGCAACACAATGAGATATTTCTCATTCCTTTTTACAGCTGCATAGAACTCCATTGTGTAGACACACAGATAATTCACCTTCTCAATGATGAACATTTGGGTTTGCTTCCAGTCTTTTGATGTTGCAAATAATTCCATAACACATAGTAGATTGAGCACAGCGCGTGTGTGTGTGTGTGTGTGTGTATGGGTGTGGGTCCATTTTTATAGCTGAGAGCTTTCAGAGCCTTGTTGGAGATAAAGAAGGTTGCAGGGGATAAATCCAGTTGGCTGTGTCTGCATGTTAAACAAAAGCAGGGAGAGGTATTGGGACACTCATGGATTTCATCATTCCAGCTTTAATTCCTTCCTACAATCTCCAAATCCCCTTGATATGTCTATACACTCATTTGCCCTTTCAACAAAATTTCAGGAATCCAGACTGTAGGAGGGAAATACAACTCATGTTGCAAGGGAGTGAACACCCTTTGACTCAGCCTCCCCTCTCATCGCACCCTCACTTCTGTCCTCAACACAGATTCTGGGCTTCACTTCTTCATTTAAAAGAGTCTACAAAAGCAAGCCAACAGCTCATGCTGCCACCTAAAGTGTATAGCAGACAAAGAATCTTGAGCAAGGGATGCATACCTACGGAGGGCTCACTACATCTTACAGAGACAGGCACCTATGCAAGGACTGGGGAGGCTTTGGAACATGGTTCACAAATGTCATGGATCTCCTCCACAGGATTTTTCAGGGCTCCAAGGCCACGAGATCATAAGACATTTGGCAGCTCAATTCAACCAGTCACCTAGTATTTATCCTTAAACACGTGGATCCACTCAATAAATACCTAAGCGAAAAGCAATCCCTACAAGGAGTCAAAACAAAGGCCCAGCTCTTCACTCGAAACTACGACCCTGTGCCCCTGCCTGTCTGTCAGCCTTATCTGCATTAGCTGTAATCTCCTCTTCAAGATTTTTCTTACTCTTTTCCAAGGGTCCAGCTACTCGAGAGTCCAAATGGTTCTTCTGAAAGGTATATACACCTCAGGTTAGAATCCAAGTCGAAAAATGGGAAACCTACCTCTTTGCCACCATGTATGACTCTCCCTAACGAGCAGCCCAGAGAGAGTTTCAAGAAGATGGAACGTTGGTGAGGGAACTTGATATGCGTGAGTTTACATCTGTGAAATCGTATTATGAGATAGATGACAAAATAAGCAGTACGAGACTCTTGACAGCAAATGCTATTTTTCATGATGTTATTTAATATTACTACTACTGATAATACTAATAGATACTAGTTATTAGGTCTCTTGTGTTGACAAGAGTTTAAAATGACATTCATTCAAACAGTTCTGCTAATATTATGGAACATATTGGTTCCATTTGACAGGTGAGGGAAGATTACATAGAACTTGCCTGGATTTGGAGACAGAAATTAAGGCTGGTTCTCTCTGACTCAAGTCCCCTTGACTGATTGTTCTATGACCCTCTAATAACTTCATTATGGATTTGAATTGCTCCTGAATTGAACCTCACTCCCACCGCCCAATCGACATTTAAGCAGTTAGCTTGGTAACCGTAAACCAGGCGAGAGGCTTCCATTTCATGGGGCTGTATCTTGCAGTAGGCTTTCAGTAGTATCTGGAAAAGGAGAGAACCTGGCCGGCAATACCCTCTTTGCAGCATTTTTATGCAAAAGGATTGCTCTTAATTAAATATCTTGCTCATGTTTTGATTTTTAATTTTCTCCTCTAACAACATAACGTGCCATTTAGAGCAAGGTTCAAATCAATATGACATTTTAATACCTGTTAAATGTCTTGGCAACTAAGCTTCATTGTTATCAAATTAGTTGTCACTTAATAAACATGCTTCCACCTCAAATCAGGGAACAACACAGGGTGAGCTCCCCCACTTACAACCTCCCTCTCTCTCTCTTTTTTTTTTTTCCCTCTCTTTCTTGACAATGGTTAGCAGACTGTAGGTGCTGGCTGAGTCCCCTGGGCCCTGCTCCCAACCTAAGAGGGCCCTGTTCTATTTGCCACTTCTGTGTCTCACTTTGCACAGTGAGAAATCAACATGGAAACGTCCTCTCTCTGCCACGCAGCTTTGCTCCCTGATTTGCTGTTGTTTCTCAGTGGCACTTATCTACCTCATGGCTCACAACAAAGTGTGAAAGTAATTTCCTTCCTCTATGGGCCATAGCCACCTGCTTTTCCTTCGCGGATCTTGCTCTCTCTAACTCTTCTCACCCAATAGTCATCTCAGGGTGCCCGTCAAAACGTCTTCTACAGATCAAACTTTCTTTCTCTTTTCTCCCCTGGGCTTCTAAACACTTAAAATCAAATCCATGAATAACAGAGATGAGTTAGGAAGCGCAGCGAGAAGCAACTATGTTTACTGTGCCTTTTATCTTTAGGCTTTTTAAGATTCGGTTTTTATCGGGATGAACCGCTGCCGTGGGATGCTGGATTGAGAATTTACACTGTAAGCAGAAACTCAGTTTTTGTCAGATGTCAGCCCTGACTCTGGTATTAGCCAGCAGAAACTAAAGGACCTCGAGAAAAGAAATTCCCCCTCTCTGGACCTCCACGAATACATATTTTAAGATGGGATTTGCATGGAAGAGATCTCTGGTTCTTCTTCAGAGTGACCCTTAGGTTCCCCAACCATGACTACTACCTGCATTTACAGGAAGAAGAACAGGTCGCCAGCCGTGATTTAAGAATGCTGTGCTTGATGCTCTCCAAGTTCCCTTCCAGTCTACAGGCCTGTGGATACTCAGTTTTCGTAAGGAGACATACAAGATCCCAGCATAATACCCAAGACAGCGAGCAGAAACAAGGAGAGAAGTAACACAGTCTATCACAAGATATGCTGAGTAAAACTATGGGCCTCACGGGAAGGAGAAAGACATTAATTAGCCCTGCCATTGAGGATAGCATCTTCAACTACAGAAGCTACTCGAGTTCCAAGGACAAAGTCATCTCCCCTCCACCCAACAGAAGAGAGATACTTCAGCTAGGATGATGGATCAGAGTTACTAAAGTGGTAGGTGACAAGAGCTACAGTTTATGAGCTCATCTACCCATTGGCAAATCTCTTGACATCTGTGTTTTCAATTTTCCCCTTTACCAACTAGGGTGATGACGATAAGGACGACACATGCCACAGAGGGCTATTAAGAGGACTAAATAAACTTCCATCTACAGATATTTTGGCGATTACCATTACTATAGAAAAATATATTTCAGATGAGAAACACGACAGACTCAAAGCTCTCTTACCCCTGATCCTCTCTTTCACCTCACTGATGTGCAGACACAAGCAGGACACACGGCTTTCCTTCTGCCCTTCGTCTCTGCCAGTAAGAAAGCTCTGAGTTATAGAAGGACATGGTTTAATGACTGGACTTATGCCCCAGTGCGACAGCAGCTGGACAGAGAGCTCCATGGGGGCCACGGGATTTTCAGCACTCTGGGACCCCTAAATCTTATTTAATCAGATTTATTGATCATTAGTTTAAGATGCTTAAATATCAATGGGTGGTAAAATGCTTTATTCTAGTCAAGACAGAAATGTCTCCTAACCCCAGCAACCAGAAAAAGTATTGGCATATCTGAGAGACACATCCAGAGAATCCATGTTCTTCTCAGCATCCGCCTCTTCACCGCTGCACCACCAGGCAGTTCCCACATAAATCAAACCCGAGCATGGCCATTGATTTCTTTATGCAAAGAAATTCAGCAAAAGGGGATTTTAGGACCATTCTAATATAACCTGTCTTATGATCTATCAAGTTAACTGAAGTTTTTTTTTTCCCCCCTAAATCAATTTTCTTATCGGGAAACAAAACGAAGGGTCTGTCACCATCCTTTATTTCTGCAAACACTGAGAGAGTTCTCTGGTATGTGTCTAGGATGACACAGTGATACAGATACTCCTGACCTCCGAACACTCACATTAATTTATTTTTCACCCATCTCTGTGTTAAGAGCATACATAAGAAGATGGTAAGTGTAGCTTTGCTTTATCCTAAGATAAAGGTCTAAGACAATAAAAGCCGTGATTCTCACATTCCTAATTGAGACTTGACCTGACGGATGTATATAGAACAACTGGAAAGTAAGCACTCTTTTCGGGCACACATGCAACATTTACAACAAAGTAACCATGCACTGACTGTAAAGCAATCATTGCCAAGTTCCAAATCATTGGTGTTACACGGACCACATTTTTTTTTTTTTACAATTTAATGTAATTAAAGTAGGAATTTGTTACCAAAGTTAACTAAAATGTAGGTTAACAAATTTAACAAATTACTTTTAAACCACCCATGTGTCACCAAAAAAAGCATACTGGATATTTTCAAAAGATTTGGAACTGCTTTATAATAAAAGTACTAGATATAAAGAGACAAAGAATGAGGCTAAAGTGATACCCAGAGGGAAATACATAGCTTTGCCTGCTTACATATTAATAAAATACCTGTAAAATATATTTGACACCTAACTTCGGAAGTTTCCAAAGAACAGAATGAACTCAAAGGTGTTAGCCAAAGAGATAAACTTGAAGGCAGAAATTAAAGAAATAGAAAGCAAAATGAGTGTCAAAAGGATCACAAAGACAAAAGTTGATTCTTTAAGAAAGATGAATAAAATGGACAAAAGTCCTTCAAAACTGAATAAAAAGATGTCACAAATATGTAATAGTGGACATGGAAAGAGACATCACTACAGATGCAAGAGATGCTGATTTATTATGTCACTTTGTTACTACTGTTTGTGAAGAAGGAGGTCGCCACTAGGAAGGGAGGTGGTAGAAACCAGGAGGGAGCAGAATGACCCTGCGCTGAAGACTCTTTTCTTCAACTGTTTAAATGATTACAGCCTGTATGCTGTAATCTGTCTGCTTAGAGCATTCCAAAAACCCAAGCTGGGCCAAAGAAGAGAGAATGGCAAGATTACAATGCTTTTGGGGACTGCTATTTAATCTCCCTCAGGATTCAGTCATGATGATATTCTTATGACATTACATCTACATATTCTTGAAGAAAATGTAGACTATTTCTGCCCTGGCCTAAACAATGCTGTGATAATTTTATGTGTCAGTTTGGGCTAGGTGAAGGAATGCCCTGATAGCTGGTAAGACATTTCTTGCTATGTCTGTGAGGTTGTTTCTAGAAGAAATTAACATCTGAATTCACAGACTGAGTAAAGAAGATCCTCTCATCAAGGTGGGTAGGCATCATCCCATCCACTGAAGGACAGAATCTAACAAAAAGGTGGAGGAAGGGTAAATTTGCTTCCTCCTTGAGCTTGGACATCCATCGTCTTCTATCATTGAACATTGATGCTCAGGGTTCTCGAGCCTTCGGACCTGAGCTCGAACTCACTGACTTTCTTGGAACCTCCAGCTTGCAGATGGCAGGTTGTGGGACTTCACACCCTGCATAATAGTTTAAACCAATCCTCATACTAAATAGTTTTCTATATATCTTTATATGTAGAACCAAGAGGATACTCAGTTCTGTTTTTCTGGAGAAAAATACAGATACAAATACAAACCTTATTTTATTGTTGTAATTTTCCTATAGGTACTGTTTTATTTAAGGTTCTCATATACATAATTTTTTTATCAACATTAATCTTGTCCTTTTTTTTAGAGAGAGAATGAGAGAGAGAGAGAGAGAGAGAGTGGTGCAGGGCCAGAGGGACCATCTTAAGCGTGCCCCACGCCTAGCATGGAGCCCAATGCGGGGCTTGATCTCATGGGATCAGGACCCGAGCTGAATCAAGAGTCAGATGCTTAACTGACTGAGCCAACCAGGCACCCCAATCTTGTCTTTCATTAAGCATTTACCGAATGTCTACTATGAGCTAGCCACTCTTGTAAGCATTAGGATCAGGGCTGTAACTTAAAATAAAAAACAGAGTTCTTGTCCTCAAAGCAAACTGTCATCTGCCTGTATAAAGTAGGTATTAGCCACTTTTTCAGATGAGAAAAAAGTATCTCCAAGAAGTCAAGAACAAGTCCAAGACAAGCCAGCTCGGAGCAGTCACAGCAGAGACGTGGCTCAGAGCTGACTAGCTCTAAAACCTGAGATGTCTCAATGACACACAAATGCTCTGTACAGCACCCTGAAAATTCACTGTGAGGTTCATGTTCAAGCTACACATAGTTCAGAGCAGGGCCAGCTAGAGGTACAGCCTCTCTTTGCATGGCCCTTGAACTTAGAAACCTCCCCAAGATGTTCAAAGAATTATAAAACAGCAAAAACAAAACCAATAAAAATAAAACAGAATATGCAACAGACATGTATGCAGCCGTGCAAAACACGAAATGTTTACTCTCTCATCGGAAGAGTTTGCCCACCCTGACCTGCAGCATCGGAAGGAACGCACGTGTCCATCCTTGCGTTTTGCTTTGCTTTAATAACATGGCACGTGGGCTACAGAAATAGCCAGCACCAACCTCCCTTATTCCACCCACTGTTCCGTGAGTAAATAAATGCCCTCTCGCAGCATTCCTTGGGAAGGTGGTTTCACAGACAGTTCTAATTCCTGAGGAGAGAGGCTGACCCCAGGCGGAATGGACGCAGCGGGAAGCCATGCCGTTCATCTAACGCGTCATGGGCAGCTAGTGGAATTTTTCTTTCTCCAGTTATCAGGATCGGTGTGGGAGGGGGCTGTTTGATGGAATCAGCACTTTCAGAGACATCGACCACAACGACATTGGAGAAATGCACCAAAGCTTGGGCTCCAGCGGGCTATCGACTTAATATGGATTGAGTCGGGAAGAAAAAGCACTGCACAAGATCCACATTCTCATTCAAGTCTTGGCCGCGGGTAACTCAGCGGGCCTGTTTCCCCCCCAGCTCCCAGGTGAATGAGTCAGTCACGCGAGGGGTAATAATATACCATTTCAGGGCGCTTGGAAGGAAGTGCCATAATTCAGCATGAAAACCCGCTTTGATTACTATTTACGAAAACAAAGCCTGCCCAGGCCCACAGGCACTTGGCTCTTCCCGTCGCTGGCCACTCCCACCTCCGTCTTGGAGCAGGTGACCCACGGGGGACCGGGGCGGGGGGCGGGAGGGGGGTAGCAAAGAGCTGATCTGCCAAAGCCTCTCTCGGCCTGCCAGCCGCCCGATTATTTAATTACAGTTCTGTAGCTTCAGCACTTGCCCTTACCTGGAAATGTAAGTGAAATGTGTCAGAAATAAAGAAATAAATTACAAGCTAAATCAATAGGCAAGAACCGCGCAAATTGGCATCATGGTGGAGATCTGTTTATCCAAAGGGTTTCAAAGTCGTTTGGACCTTCAAGGGCGGGGAGAAAAAGGCAAGACAAAAACAGGGGAAGTCGGAGAGGTGGTAGGCACAACAGGGAGAGGTGTGCCTGCAGACAGCCCGGCCCGGATCCGTCTTGGCTTCCTGCAGAGCCCCCGAGGTCAGCCCTCGTGTTCTTCGCCAACGCGGGTGCCAAGACGCCGTTTCCTAAGTGGAAAATTTAAAAGTAATTTTTCACCTTGAGAGAGAGGTTTCCTTCTGTTTCATGCTTACTCAGGCAAGACAGCAAATCTCAAAAACAAACCGACTGGAGGCGCTTCTGCCCAAACTCCACGCAGACAGAAAGGAAGACGGGCGAGGACACCTCCCCTGCTCGGCGGCCGCTGGAAGGCCTGGGGTACAACTCGGAGAGCCCCCAAGGTCCCAGACATTTGGGTTACTATTTTTATTATTTTTTTAAAAGATTTTATTTTATTTATTTCACAGAGGGAGAGAGATCACAAGGAGGCAGAGAGGCAGGCAGAGAGAGAGAGGGGGAAGCAGGCTCCCCGCTGAGCAGGGAGCCCGACGCGGGCCTCGATCCCAGGACCCTGAGATCATGACCTGAGCCGAAAGCAGNTTTTTTTTAAAGATTTTATTTATTTATTTCACAGAGGGAGAGAGATCACAAGGAGGCAGAGAGGCAGGCAGAGAGAGAGAGGGGGAAGCAGGCTCCCCGCTGAGCAGGGAGCCCGACGCGGGCCTCGATCCCAGGACCCTGAGATCATGACCTGAGCCGAAAGCAGAGGCTTTAACCCACTGAGCCACCCAGGCGCCCTGGGTTACTATTTTTTAGAAATGTTGAGCGCGTGCACATGGATCCCCTCCCGCGGGTGGGTTTCCCCCGCCACGCCCCAGCGACTGTCGGAAGCCGGGTGCCCTGCAATTCAATTCACTTCTGACACCACGGACCTGGAGGCAGCATCGGACCCCCCCGGGGAAGGGCTCGGTCCTCCAAGATGGTACCTCCCGGCCCCGACTTCAGATGCCAGTCACAAGGCTGGGCTGTCGCCTGTGCCTTGGACCGCCCAGACTGGAGGTTCCAACAATCCCCCTCCTTGGGTTTGACAGATCTGCCAGGGCAGCTCGCGGCACTCGGCGGCCCGCTTTACTTACTAGATGAGCGGTTTGTTACAGAGCATGGAAATCAGAACAGCCAGGCGGTGAGATGCGTGGGCCAAGGTGCGGAGAAAGGACACGCCACCCTCCCCAGATCTGCAAGTGCTCGCTAACCTGGAAGCGCTCTGAACCCTCTGAACCTTTTGGGGTCTCAGGGAGGCTTCATTACACAGGCGTGACTGATTCAATCACTGGCTGTTGGTGATGGACGCACTCCAGCCCCTCTCCCCCTGCTCACGCTTCCAGCCCTCACGTGGTTGGGCCTCCTGGCAAGCACCTCCCACGCTCTCCAAAGTCACTTCATCCGCACGACAGGGTGGGCTGAGAGGCGTTTGTCATGAACATTCAGACTCTCATCACTTAGGAAATTCCAAGGGTTTCAGGAGCTCTGTGCCGGAACCAGGAGGACGACCGAGTATAGACTTATGATAAGCCACACACTATAGCTTGAATATGTGGGAGTGTTTCCAGACCTTCACGTTCTGCTGATGAGAAATGAGGGACTGGGGATGCAGACCCTGTTATATCCCCCATAAATAGTGTATTAGCCAGGAAATATTGATCTCTAAGAGGAAAAAAAAAACCACAACAAAAGAGCAGAACTCAATTTAGCTGCAAGCAATGGTAACAACAGCAACTAGGGAGACCGGTTGGAAGAACAGGGGTGTCTCAAACTTCACAGAGATCGGGGTTTGGTTTCACTAATTTCTCTCCTCCCCTTCCCATCTTCTCTGCTGTTCTCCGTCCTCCACCCTGTTCAGTGTCTCTGTCTCCTTTCCCCATCCGTGTTTTCAAGGGCTTGCACCGAGAGCCGGAGCCAGCTTCCCGGAGCCCCAGGCATCCCGGATCGCACTTAGGAGCCCCTTCTTTCTCCCGCTAGCTGGAGATGACGCCCCCGGGAGGCTTGGCGATTCACCCTGCGGGGTCAACGTCCTCCCCTTCAAGCATTCTCTGGGGTGCCAAGGGTGAATGGTCCCCTCCAAGGCAGAACAGTCACCCCACACCATAAGGTGTCCGTAAAGATTAAATAAATCATAGCTATAAAACGCTTGGCATGAACTGTAACCTACAGGAAAGCCAGGCAATCCAGGTCTTAGAGACATTAGGTTAATTCTGGGCTCCCTAGGCATCTGGTCTCCCACTACTGTAACCACGTGTCCTGGCTTGCCTGTGACCAACGGGTTTCCTGGGACAGGGAAATTTAGTGATAAACTTTCCCAGTTTGGCCAGAATGAGGGGTATCCCACAATGTGGGACTTTTAGTACTAAAATTAGGACACTCCTGGGCAAACAGGGCTGGTCGGTCACCCTTCCACTAATGCATATGGCCTGGATTTTCCCCCTTTGTTATGGATCATCTTCTACTACCATAAAGAAGTAAAATTCTATCTTTTTCTCTGGATATGAGGATATGACAACAATGGTAAAATTTCCATTTAGGAGAGCCAAGCTTCAAAATAAAACCTGTTTTATAAAATCATTCAAGCCCTAGGGGATCTCTTCCATAGACGCCTTTAAAAAACACCTAGGAGTTTTACACACACCCGCCTTTCTCCCGAAGTGATATATCAAAAATGCTGTCACCTACTCCGAGTTTTGACATTACACGGATCAATACCGAATTAAAATCACGTGGTGATTGCAATAGCTGCATTCTTAGGGACTTTTTTTCTTTTAAATCACAAGAAACATTCACCAAGGGGAAATTTTAGAATCTATTGTGGACATCATACATTAAAGGGCCTCAGTATCTTTGTAGAAATCAAAAGTCAAAATTAAAAAAAATTAATCGCTGTATCTGTCGCTTGAAAAATATCACCACCGGCAGCGAATGGCATATAAAACTGTTATAACACTAAAAAGGGGGATACAAAGTCAGAAAGGAGGGAAAAGAGATAGGAAAAGAGAGAGAGTGAAGAGAGAGTGCGGAGAGATACCTGGGGACAAGGGAGAGGAACTTAAAAATGAAAGGAAAAAATTGGCAAATGAGAAGACAAGAGAGAGCAGAAGAGGTGGGGGAGAGAAACAGAAAGTCCCTTGGCTCCACATTCTCAACAAAACACTGGGGACCAGCCTCTTGCATTAAGACAGTGGTTTTTTGTTTTTGTTTTCTTTTGTTTTGAAATTACATCACATTCCCCTTACAGAAGTTGTAATTTAAGTTTCTTGATGAGCTCTGGGGGATGCCTTTATCCTTTCAATGGAAACATCATTTATTCCATGGAGGAGTGTAACAAGAATTCTGTTTAGAAAAAACTGTTTTAAGAAGTCATATTTCAAAAATGGCCATTATATCTACATATTGGAAATTGCTGAAATGTATTTTAAAAAGGTAAAATCATATTTCTCATTTTCAATCCATAATTCTTAAAAGCTTTTAATAATACCTATGGAAAAAAAAATCAATGACCGTATCCCTGACTTTATTCCTGGAAGGCTGCTGTAATGGTTTGAGGTAAAGCAGCCATACTGTGACCATGAGGATGAGACCCATGCTCTAAGGATGCATAAAAGAAATTTAGAAGTAATCTTGGTCTTCATGATACTGGGGAAATGCTGCATCAGTCCTGGACTGCCCAAACCCAAACATCTTTTTACATTATAAAATAAACTCTGTATTCCACTTCTGAATGTGAGGGCATAGAGGGATGAGTCTTAATCTCCCACAGTAAAGCAAACTATAAGAAAGTTGGATATACATATAACAGATGGTGTATGTAATATATATATACATACACATATATATCTCACAAGTATAGAGAAAAATCTCAGTATGTATCTACATCTACATTACAATGTTCAGATATTCAGGTGTCAAACAACAGATTCCACAGATCTGGTATACAAGAGCAAAGGGAAAAATAGGAGTTCATCTGTAGCTCTCTGCATTCTCCACGGAACAAATATCTAGATTATGTTTACAGGGAGAGGAAACTCAAAAGACTCCAGTGGCCTCACCGATTTGAGAATATGGAGATCAACAAATATGTGGGGAGGCTGATGAACCTGGAGATTGGAAGGAACAGGTTTGAGAAGAAGGAAGTCATACTGTTGGTTGGAGGGTGCAGTTTTAGGTATTTATAATGTTACCAAGTTCTGGAGATCTAATATATGGCATAGTAACTACAGCTAACAATACTGTATTATACACATAAAATCTGTTAAGAGGGTCAAACTTAAGAGTTTTCATCACACATGCAAAAAATGGTAGCTATGCAAAGTTGTGAATATGTTAATAAGCTTGACTGTTTTGATCATTTAACAATGTATATATTTTACAATTATAATATATGTAATCTACATTTTTTACACTTGATCTTAATTGAAAGGCTGAAAAGCAATATGTAATTTATAATTTCCATAATGAGAATAAAAAATGAATAGCTATCACAAGTAGAAGTCTATTCTAAAACTCTTTTTTTTCCTGAAATTAAGTTGCTGGAAGTTTATAACAAAATCTTTTTCTCCTCTTAAGGAGAAGGAGGAGGAGGAGGCAGGATTGCTGAAAACGAATGCCTCAAATCTGCACAGGGATTCCCTTTGAGCCTTTACTGAGCGTGAAGCCACATATGCAGAGGGAAGTCACAAAAGACTAAACAAAGAATGTAGGAATTTTAAACAGAACCATCCCCAGAGATCATATATTGTGGGGAGATGTTCAAGCTTTAATCAGAAAAAAAATGAAGCACCTTCGGTGACCGCCTGGGGCATTCAGTGAAGACTCTAGAAGGATCATGACTTAGTAATACAGCTGATATATCTCTGAATTTAAGATTTTCCAATACTTGCCCCAGAAAAGCTCGATCATGAAAATAGTCTCAACAAATTTAAAAAGACTTGAACCTGTAGATTCAAGATTGTCATAACCCTAATCCCGGTGGGATAGTTCATGGAAATTGACAAGCTAATGCTAAAATTTATGTGGAAATTCAAAGGAATTAGAATAACCAAAGCAATTTTGGAAAAAGAAGAACAGAGCTAGAGAACTTACATTACTCAGACTTACTAATGAAGCTATAATAATCAAGGCAGTGAATCGAAATGAAAATAGAAAACTGGCTTAAGGATGAGTATATAGGTTAATGGAATCAAAGAGAGCATCTATAAATATAGTGCATATCAACCGATTTTCAACAAATATCCTGAGGCAATCAGCGTGGGAAAGGATAATAGTTTCAATAAATAGGACTTGTATAACTGGAGATCCGTTTGGAAAAAGATGAACTTCACGTTATATAAAAATTAACTAAAGTGGATCATATACCAGAAGCCAGAAGCTACCCTTATAAATTTTCTAAAGGAAGTTATGGCTTTGGGGTAGACAAAATCACTTAGGACACTGAAAGCATGAACCATAAATGAGAAACAATGATAAATTGGATTTGATCAGAGTTAAAATCTGTTCTTTAATAGCCACTGCTAAGAGAACAAAATAGCAATTAAACTGAGGGAATGTATTTGAAATATATATGAATATATCTATTTTTTATATTGACAAATATTGAAACTATTTAAATATACATATATGTATCTTTGTCAGATATATATATATCCTTGATGCATATATATAGAGCGAGCACATGCATGCATGCTAGTAATAAGTAACCCAATAAAACAGACAAAAGTTTCAACCAAAAAGTTTCAAACAAAGTAACCCAATAAAACACAAAAGTTTCAAAGACAAAAAAGCTCTAAAATGACCAATAAGCACATAAAAAATGATCAATATTATTAGCTGGCAGGTGAAGGAAATATCAAACCTCAATAAGGTATCATTCTATACCAGGTAAAATGACAAAAATTAAAAACACTGGTAACACCAGTTGCTGGCAAGGATATAGAGCAACTGGAAATCCCAGGGAATGTAAAATCAATTTAACACTTGCAAAACATCTCTGAGATTTCTTATACAATTAAATATAAACTTACTCTAGGTCTCATGAATTCCACTCTTAGAAATTCATCCAAAAGAAATGAAAACATACGTTCACACAAAGACCTGAATGTCAACATTCACAGCACCTTTATTTATAATACTCTAAAACTAGAAACAATTCAGAGGTCCATCAACAGATGAACGGATAAACAATTGTGGTGTATCCATCTAATGGAATATTATACAGTTGTAAAAATGGAATGAACTACAGGCAAACACAAAAACATCAAAATATTATGCTGACACAAAAAGCTACAAACTAAATGAATCCATTTATGTGAAACCCTAAAAAAACACAAACATAATCTCGACTGACAAAAAGCAGATCCGTGGGGGACTGGAAGTGACAGAGGGCCCAGGGAATTACTGAGAAAGGTCACAACTGGGATTTTTGAGGTATGAGAATTTCTAGATATTGATTGGGTGCTGGTGATGACTGACATGTTTATATTTGTCAAAATTCATGAAATACATGCTTAAGATGGCTACCTTTTATGTATCTAAATCTCATCTCTAAGTTGACTGAAAATGCTATGGAGAATTATGACCTAACAGCAAGTGTGTAAGTCAGAATATGAAACATAATATAATTTGATCTCATCATTTATAGTAAACACACCTACATATACAAAGTTAAGACTGAAAGGAAAGAATCCAGAACAAAATACTTAAAATTATTTTTTACAGGCAAAATTTCAACAATTTAATTTCCTGTTAACTTTATGTTTTCTTCGATAATGGTGGTGGTTTCATAATTTGGAATAGTAACAAAATAATTTCCCTAAACATGACCACGTCCTAAGGTACTTACCTTTAGGTTCCTGGTAATACCCAGTTTAGGGCTTGGGATGACCCTAGTCACTGATTAGACTGACCAATGCTAAAATGTCTCCCATATCCATTGTATATGGTGGTGTTTTCTTCTCTGGCTCAGTAATCAATGGTTTCCAATATCCCTTCCCCAGAACATAGGCTGTCCCTGGAGTGTGCATATGTCACCAGGAGGGCACTTGAAAACACAGATGCTAGGACCTCCCTCCGAGTTTCTGACACAGTAGGTCCAGAGCAAGGAGAGCCCGTCAAAAGTCTATCACATGGGTATCACGGATTATTGCCACTTGAAAATAGATGGTAGGTATTAAGTTCCTACTGTGTTTCAAGTCATGAGCTGGGGCTTTGCATAAGTTTTCTCACTTAGTCCAGAAATAGAGTCCTAATTCAAGAAGTGGTACCATCCCCATCAGAGTCTCCAGCAAGAGAAAGAAAAATAACACAAACCCAAGTACACGTAACTATGTAGCACTATGCTTGAGGAAGCAGCCTTAATTCATAATCTGTAGGAACTACATAAGCAATTTAAAATAATTGAGTAAACAATTGGCTTTTTTCTGAGGAATGTTCCGGGCTCATTATCTTTTTACTATTTATTATTCTCATTACACAGGAGTCACTTCATCAATGGCACTTGAGGCTAAGCTTTAAACACAAGAATAGTAAACATAGCCCCATGATCCCGTGTCCTCATGGTTCCATCTTGAGCTCTCCCAACAAAACACTTGGCACTGACTTATAGTTACGGTACGTATTAAGTGTGTGCTGTGCCCGAACGCTGTCCTCAACACTTCACATATATTGATTCACTTAATCTTCATACCCACATTGCAGGACAGGTACAATGATTCTTTCCTTGCCTGTTTTTACATTGCATTTCTTGACTCTCTCAGTTTGGTGAGCCAGCACCTTACCTAATTGCCTGGCCTTGGGTTCAACGTGTTGAACTCACAACACATTCCCTTTCCGTTTTAGCATTCCACCTCCTGGTAAACACCAAGTTGGGAGAATTTCTAACAGTGGAACTTTATACTTAATGGGGGGAAAAAGGGCTTCGATGAGAAACTCTTTAAGAGTAATTTTGAAAAGCATTTAAGATCCCATCTCTGAATCCCTTGAAATATTGTAAAGACCTTGGAGATGGAGTTTCCTAACTTATATTGGATGGGAAGTTGGACATGATTTTATGTAAACATTAAAAGACAGAAAGAGGACACCCTCATATAATGGGGAAAGTTGGGGGCATGCCATTCCTGTCCTCAGGACAGAGGAATGAATGTGGCATCTGACTTCTGTTATGACCCCGAGTTTAGGAATTGGACTTGGTTTTGGAATTCTACAGTGTGGGTTGGACTTGGTTTTGGAATTCAAAAGTTTGGGCTGGATTCAACTTGAATTTTTTATTTTAGAATTTTCCCCAGCTTTTTTGAGATACTAGTGAAAAATAAAGTGTATTTAAGGTACATCCATCACTTAACGAAGTTACTCTGTGTGTGTGTGTGTGTGTGTGTGTGTGTGTGTTGAGGGCTCTCAAGATCTACTTTCTTAGCCAATTTCAGGTCTACAATGCATTATCCTTAGCTATAAACATGATGCTGTATATTAGGCCCCCCAGGACTTATCCATCTTACCAGTGAAAATCTGTATCCTTTGACCCATTATCTCCCCATTTCCCCAGTCCCTCACAACTACCATTCTGCCCTCAATCAACTTCGATTTCTTGAAGCCTTCTTGACTTGGGTGAGTATGAA
This sequence comes from Ailurus styani, assembly GCA_002007465.1. Taxonomy (NCBI): domain Eukaryota; kingdom Metazoa; phylum Chordata; class Mammalia; order Carnivora; family Ailuridae; genus Ailurus; species Ailurus styani. The sequence continues at coordinate 6,504,162 of LNAC01000023.1, read as the reverse complement.
GCATAATATTAGGTAAAAATTTTCCCACTTTTTTTTTTTTTTTTACTTTGTATGGATTGCTCCTGGCTCCTTTTGTGGAAAGGGAGAGAAGTGTAAAGATGATGGAGAGCTCTTGGTACAAAATACGTGTCAGATGAACACTGAAGGTGGTTTGGGGTACACGTGGAAAGGGGACATCCCTCTGGGACTGAGGGCTCAGAAAATGGTTTCGTTTCTGATCTCCCATCTGAAACGAGTCTTGAAGCATGGGAAAAGATCAAAAGTGAGGAGGCGAAAGGAACACCACGCAGAGAGGACCACGTGCACAAACACACACGGGGGCAAGCAGCAGCAGCGTGCATTCTTTGAGAGACACGAAATCCCATTAGCCTGCCTGGGGGGTAAAATGTGGGGCAGGAGATGAGGCGCAGAGAGGGCAGAGCCAGCTCCTGAAGAGCCCTGCCTGCCTTCCTCCTGACTAGTCAGCTACGGGGGAGGCTGAGAGCACCGGGTTCCAAGCAAGCCCCTTCCTGACCATCTCTGGGGAGGTGTGTCTTACACGGCCGGTCTGTGTATGCAGCCAGTATTTGAAAAGCTTTTCCTTCATGTTTCTTGATAAAGAAGGTTTTGCAACATCACTCACTACATTAAAATGCTTTCTTAGCTTCAGGGGACTGAAAGCATTTTTATTATGTTCCAACATTATTTATCCTTCCTGTACACAAGAGTGAAAAGCAGAAATCCAAAGAGAAAAATCCTTCTAATGTCTAAAACACAGCCGTGGCCCATTTGTCTGCTACCGCACAGGTTGAGAGATGACAGAATGCGTAAGAGGGGGCTGTGCTTGCCCCACCTTCCCCGTATGTAGACGGGTAGAGACGCAGATGCAGGGTGATGTCCGTGACTCAACACGGAGCTCTCCCCCCTCCCCCTGGAAACCTCACTCCAACCAGGACGCACCCCAGACTCGCCTTCCACTATGAAGCCCCATCCATCCGGGTCACACTGTCCACAAGGTGCTCCAATGCCAGTCTTTGATCAGAAAGATAGTCATCTCTCAAGTGCGACAACTAAATAGTATCAGTAGGCACTACTGCATCCCTAGGAAATGCACAAATTCTTCTTATTGAACACCAAATTACGTTTTTGCAGAAGTCTACCAAATGGCCTTATGACACAAAGTTAATCCAAATCAACTTCAGGTAACCTGAGGGAAATGAGCATTTTTTTGGACAACTCAGGAGTTGCTCCTACGTATTTCCAAAAGGTTATGAAGACACCACAGTGTTTTGTCTTGTTGAACACCCGTCAGGTGGAGAGACTGTGGTTACTCGCTCATGATCATCTATTCACACTAGAATCAGCTCAAATGGACTTTACCATGCTGGGGGCCACCTGTATGGCTCTCCTACTCATGAGAGCTGTACACATCTACCCCCGCCGGAATGGTTCAGTCGTGACTGTTTTCCGTCTGGTCTCCCGGATTCCAGGTTACTCTGTGTTTTGTTGATACCTTGGTGGGTCGGCCACACGTCTCTCTGCTCTTCCCACTCCCATCCTGGGGACCAGAGCAGCCTTGGCAGATTTCTCCTCGGCTTTCCACCTCGCACACCCCGGTGCTGTCCTAGTTTCGTGAGGACAAATGAAGCCACCAGAGCCACCTCTGTGTGAGACCAGATGCCTCCTTGGATTTCACAGGAAATGATGCACAGGTTCCCTATAGCCTTGGATACCCTCCCCTAGCTGGGAGTTTTTCCTTCTACGAATGGGCTTGTTGACTTAAGAAAGTAGACAGGGTATAGGGTCTTCCTGACAGACTGAACAGCCTCTAATAATTTTTTTTTTAATGTTCAGCTAGCCACTGTATAGTACATCATCAGTTTCTGATGTAGTGTTCAATGATTCATTAGTTCTGGGTGACACCCAGTAATCACCACAACATGGGCTCTCCTTAATACCCACCACCCCATTACCCCCTCCCCTCTGAAACCCTCAGTTTGCTTCCTGGGGTCCACAGTCCCTCATGGTTTGTCTCCCTCTCTGATTTCTCCCCCTTCAGATTTCCCTCCCTTCCCCTGTGGTCCTCCGTGCTATTGCTTATGTTCTACACATGAGTGAAACCATACGGTAATTGTCTTTCTCTGCTTCACTTACTTCACTTAGCATAATCCCCTCCCGTTCCATCCATGTCGATCCAAATGGTGAGTATTCATCCTTTGTGATGGCTGAGTCATATTCCATTGTATATATGGACCACATCTTCCTTATCCATCCATCTGTTGCAGGGCATCTCGGCTCCTTCCACAGTTTGAACAGCATCTAACTCGAATTTGCTTTGCTTCTTCCTTTTTTGGAATCTTAGCTACTGCACATGGAGATAGTCTCCCTCCTCAGTTCCTAGCATACAATCCCATGTACCTATGGTTTGTACTTTTTCCTTCACTTACTCATTCATCTATTCTTCATTCCCATTTCTTCTTCCATCAGCAATGACCAAATGAGGTTATGGTGTGTCTTTTGATTTATAGCTTTCTTTGCAAAATGTGTATTTGGTGACCATTTCATGCATGCGCAATTTATATAAATACTTCGGTCGTTGACTTAATTTGTCCATTTTTCTTTCAGTGGGCAAAAATCCTTGGCCTTCCTTTCCATTTCTCCTTTTGCCAGTCTTGGGAAATCTACTTTAGCTCAGGCAGTAGAAAATAAAATGGATAAAGCCTCAGCATTTAATTGTAAGAGGCTTAGAATGAAATTTCAATATTCTCTATGCTCTCCCTTTCCTTGGGTCACAGAGGCCCAAGGGACAGGGGCAGAATTAAAGGACAAAAAAAATTAATTTCAGAAAACAAAGCCCCACAAGTTAAAACGGTAAAGAACTATTTTGCCACATGACCACTGGACAGCCACATAGAATCCAGCCTCTTCTAGATGTTTTTTTATACCAGAGCACCAAAACATTTTCCTTGCTTGCATGGACTACCTTTCATACCATGACATAGCATTAATGTATTTTACTCTGACGAAAGGCTTTCCACGAGGGGACGCCCTGAAACCTAACCGACTGGACCAGGAACATTCCCAGTTCTCCATCAGCCACACATCTGCAGACCACCTCTTGAGTCTCTGCCTCAACTGGAATTTAAACTAACATATGTGTGTTGATTTTCGCTAATCTTGCTCTCATCTGATGTTCAAGTTGGGTGAGTTCTTGCCTACGCTCCCAAATCCAAGTAACAGTAACAGCATCTCATTGAAACAAAATCACTGACTCTGGAATAAACGGATTTAGTCGCTAAACTTGGCTCTGCACCTTACTCACGGAGTCATTTCTGTTGCCCGTGGTCATTTCCTCAATATGAACTACAGACAATGACTAGGGCTGTAGTCGGGGGGAGATGAAATAATGCATACAAAACGTTAACACTTTACCAAGCACGTAGTCAGAGCTCAGGCTGTTAACACTTCCTATTTTGCTACATTATTCAACATTATTCAATAACCTTTTTTTTTTAACCCACTTCGTTGATATGTAACTTATCTCGAGAGCGACCAGGAAATATAATAGGATGAGAATCTAGTGTGTCGTGTGACATTTTTTCCACGGTAAGGAGAAAAATGGCCCTCTTCTAAGGAAGGGCCTTCACCTACAGAACAGCTTTAAAATACTGTGCCAGGCACTGCAAGCAATTCTAACGCATGAAGTCTGAGATGTCAAGAAAACCTTGGCAGGGCTATTTCTCTGGGGGCCCCAGAGGATTCGAACAGGTGCACAGTCTTGACCTTACACAGCAACGGCACTATTTTTCTCAAGCATGAAGCATGACGGCACACTTCGTGTAAGACCCAGAGGCCACGGCCCCGGGAAATTGGAAGCTTGGAAAATAAGCGCTCAAAAGGCGAAATGCTTCATCTGGTTATTAGAGGAAGAGAGAAAAATGTTTGCCAGGAGTAGGGCCTTCGGCATCCACATGGATATGCTGAATGCACCCACCACGATGTCCTTGGCTTGTTGTTCAAACTGTATCACCCCCTGGGAATGGAGATAAGGGTAGGGGCTTCCTGTCCTTCATCACAGGTCTCCTGATGGTGACAGGGGCACAGGCGGGGCACAGGCAATGGCGGTTTCTCCCAGATTATTCAGAAAATGGGTATTCAAAAAAACGTTATCCAAATAGAAACAAGGGGAACATAGAGAAATGTAACAGTGTTCCATAACCCTACCGCCAACAGACAGAACGGGTCACCTCCTGCTGTGGGCTCTGTGTCTTCCTCGTTCCTTCTTCACACAACCTCATTCAGGGGTATTTCTACACCGTAAGTATCACCTTCTTAAATTGTACGGGACAATGACTTCTAGTAAATCCACTGAGTTGCAGGACCATCACCACAATCCAGTTCTCGAGAATCTTCATCACCCCCACTGAGATCCTTCAATGCCCATTTAGAGTTCATCTCGGTTTCCTTCCCAACCCCAGGTAACCAGATTTCTGTTCCCCCTTTACAGGTCTGCCTTTTAGGAGTATTTCATACAAATGGACTCCTACAAGACGTGGTGTTCTGTGTCTGCCTTCTGTCGCTTAGCACCAAGTTCTGAAGGTTCATCCATGATGTAGCCTGAATCAGTCCATGACTCCTTTTCATGGCTGAGTAATATGCCACAGCATGGAGATGGCACATCTTGTTTCTCCGTTCACCCACTGGTGGACATTCAGGCTGTTCTGCTCTTGAGGGTTACAATAAATTGTGCCTCTAAGAACGCTCACATGCTGGTCCTACGTTTTTATTTTTCCAGAGGAAACACCGTGGCATGGAATCGCTAGGTCATCGGACAAAGACGTTTTAAAGAAACTGGTATGCCAAGTGGCTGCATCACTTTCCATCTTCAAGAGCAACGTAAGGTTCCCACTTCTCCACCTCCTCGCCAACTACTTGTCGGCTGCCTTTTGGATGACAGCGTTCCAGCAGGTGCGAAATCTCTTTGCACCTCTGCACAATTTGATTTAATCGAAGGACTCATTAGGATGGCAGCCTCCGAAATCCTTCCCTACCTCATCACGTAAGCCAACAGAGCATGTTTTTCTGCTCGTCATCAGTTTTGCTTTGTTTCCACTCAGGTTTTCCCGCTCTCCTCTCCATCGACATACTCACTGAGTGAATGGATATTGTGTGTCGTGGTTTAAATTATTCTAAATCTGGCCGAACAGTGGCTGCGCAGGTGGGGTGGTCTCCCTTCTTGTGCCCACGCAGACCTTGCTAATCGTTTCTGCTGGGAGCACACCGCAGACCTCAGTCTTTTCCAGCGCAGAGTTCCAAGCAGCTGTTATCCACCGATTGGCAATGACACAAAGAGTGGACTCCATTTATCATGCTTAATATAGAACGTTCTGTACATTGCTTTTCACCAATTAAATTTATCGTATGTATTAAACATTCTTCATAAAAATGACTTTGATGGTCTGTAATATTCGATCATATGAATAGACTGTAATTTATTTAACCATTCACATATTTTGAATACCTAATGTCTCACTGGTTTATTTCTACTATAAATAACGCTGCAGTGAATATATTACACATTGATATATCCACAAAGTGGAATTACTGGGTCAAAGAGTAAAAAGGTTTCTGAAACTCTGAACGCACCACAAGGGTGTTCTTGGAGGATAACGTTAGTTTTGGCCCCATTTTTCTAAGGGATGAAGATCCAGGCTGGTAATAGCTTAGACTTCTCCTGAGATCCCGGAAAGACTGTAGAGTTCTCTTAAGCTCTTATTTAGCCCTTGGAATTGATGCGACCTCCCTGGAAGTTCTTCTTTGGTTTATCAGGGAAATAAACCTGTTTTGGTTTTTCTATTCAAAATGGCAAGGATGTTATTTCTTCCTTATTTGCTTGTTCTTTGCTAAGCTCCTATCCCTAGAAATAACCTCCAAAAGCTGGGAAAAGAGCTCAGATCCCAGGGTCTGTGAAGTGAGCTCTCAGGAGGAAGCAAGCAGGGCAGTGGACGCAGTGGAGAGCGCTGGCCGCCTCCTCCGGGAAGGCAGGCCGGGCGTGGCCCCGTGTCCAGCCTCCCCCAGAGGACTCCAGCAGGGGAACACACGGAGAAGCTGCTGCTCCACACGGCGCTGAGGACACGGGCTACCCCAGCGGGGGCGGGTGGCTCCCTCCCCCACCACGCTGTACGCTCTGGTTTCGCTTCCGGCTTCCGGAATGACGGCCAATCTGAGTCAAGCCCTCATTGCTCTGGGTCTCCTGCATCGGGGACTGCGTATGTCACCTCCCCCTGCGGTCGGAACAAGACCGTTACACGTCATCGAAGGGGCACGCTTGTGGACAAGACGTTTCCATCAGATGCCTTCCCCTACCACCCTCCTCCTACGATTAGTAACACACCTCTAGCTCCCTAGGTCTCTGCTCCTCTTAAAGAGTTCAAGCAAACTGATGTAGCAAAATGTCTGCTACAAGAAGAGTTGCTGTTATTCTTCACACTGGACGGCAGGAGGATGGCAAATCCAATGCAGCCACAATTTAGGCTTTACGTAGTCAACCGAGGTGAGGGCAGAAAGCAAGTGCCAGGAGGCTACGGGGCTGCCCTACTGACTACTTACCCCCAACACGTAGTAGATGTTCTAGAAAGATGGAGTGAATAGGACAACATATGGAAAAATTCTTAGTGGCCTTGACATAAGCAAGAGTATACCCTTGCCACGACAACTTCGCTTCAGCAGGGAGGAGCACTGATGTCCTCCCAACGACAAGTGCAAGACTGTTTATCACAGCATTACTTAGAAGGCCTGAAACTATTAACGATCCTAATTTTCCTCAACAATACATTGTGATACATTTTCAAAAGTAGGAGGATACACAAAAATAAAAACAGAACTAACCACAACAAGAAAAATACCACCATGGAGAGAAGATTGAATAAAAGAAGTCAGACACAAAAACGGATAGGTTGCATTTTCCCATATAGATGAAGTTCAAAGACAGGCGGACGTGGTATAGTTTGTCCGTACTCTGGAACTGACCCTCTCATGCAGCAGGGAGTTTGCCTATAATTTTTGACTGCCCCCCAAATGAACAACTAACCTACTGCTGACCAGGAACCTTACGGAGAATAGAAGCCATCGGCGGATACATATATTGTGTTGTAAGTATTATAACCCGTATTCTTACAATAAAGCAAACTAAAGAAGAGAATATGCTATTAAGAAAACTGTAAGGAAGAGAAAATACAGTGACAGGACTGTACTGTATTTATTCAAAAAAGCCCACGTGGACGTGGACCCATGCAATTCAAACCTGTGCAGTTCAGGGAAACTGTATTTGGTGACAGAGATCAGAAGAGTAACTTTGGGGGGGGGCGGAGACTGACTGGTATGCAGCAAGAATCAACAGCTGAACCTGTCCCGTATGTTGATTTGAGTGTTATTTCCATGCATATGAACTCATTAAGCCATGCGTTTAGTTTACGTACTCAGCCATATAGAAGTTCTATCTCAGTTTTTAAAAGTGCACTTCCTACCATGCCATCCCAGCTTTTCATGACCTGACTCCTACCTCCCTCGGTGCTCATATTTTGCTAAGCATATAAGCATATTTTGCTACTTATTGCTAACCAATAAGTCCCTGAATACACACCACGTATTGCCTCACTATCAGGATTTTGCATGTTCTATTTCCTCCTCGCTACTCCTTTAAGCCTTAAAACTGCCCTATAATCTCCAAATACCATTTTAAATGTCATTACTTTCCAGGATAATCTCTCTGTCACCTTTCCCCCAAGACTGCATTAGCCAGGTGTGCCTCTTTTTGCCTTCCCAGCACTGAGTATTTACTCTTAGCAAAGCCGAATGCTCTAGCCTGTCTCTCCTACTAGATTCTGAAGTCACAAGGGCCCGGCCCCTCTGCTGCGTCCCAGCTTACAGTCCCTTGCCAGGCACTGAGCAGGGCCACAGCTAATGCACACTGGACGGAATTCTGAAACTCTCCTCTCAAGAGCGAAGATGTAGCCTCAGCGGCCCGGATTTTTCTGCTCCCAAGAGTGTTGGTGTTTGTAGGCCTTCTGCTAATGCCACACTGACAAGTTCTTTGCAAAGGGCCTGTTGGAAAATTAGATCAGGTGGCTTCCCCACTGTAACATATGACACTTTTCTAATTAGGGCAATGTTTAATTTACTGTCTCATGGCTTTTTGAATAAATATAAATTGTCATACTAAAGTGACAGGTGTAAAACCCAGGATGGCTGTGTTAGGGAGGTTAATCTGCTGTTAATCAAATCAGTTCTGCTTGACTTTCTCCCGGGGAGTGAGAGATAATGGCCCTGTTTAACTGGAGATTAGCCAGCTTTTGGCTGGAAATCCCTCTGGGCTCACCTGAGCCTCTTTGTGTCTTGTTCAGAATGAAGATATTCAAATGTGCCGATAATTAAAGTTGGGACCTTCTTGCTCCTTTGGCATCCCATGAAGTGAGGACATTTTCCATTGGGCCTTGCCATTTACCAGGAGGATTTTTCTCTTAATCCAGTGAGTTCTGGAATATTCTAGAATATTACTCCCTCCCCTGCAAAATTCTGAACTCCTGTCAGCAATGGAGTTGGAGGTCTCCATTCCCACTGCTGCTCACCCCAGCAAAACTGGGCTCCTTGGGGCACGATAGGGGCGTGACCTTGTCCTTGATGTGGCCCCTCGATGTGGGTTTATAGATTTACCTAATTAATGTGTCTCTGGCTAAGGAGACGTTCTAGGTAGAAGCCAATGAAATTGCTGGAACAAGCAATTAGGAGATTGGAACACACAGCAGAATTAACTTGGGCTCTAAGAGACCACATGTGAGGGCCACATCATGGTTTTCTTTTTNCTTGGGGCACGATAGGGGCGTGACCTTGTCCTTGATGTGGCCCCTCGATGTGGGTTTATAGATTTACCTAATTAATGTGTCTCTGGCTAAGGAGACGTTCTAGGTAGAAGCCAATGAAATTGCTGGAACAAGCAATTAGGAGATTGGAACACACAGCAGAATTAACTTGGGCTCTAAGAGACCACATGTGAGGGCCACATCATGGTTTTCATACCGCAAGGAGAACCACCATGCTTTGTAACCTCAGGGATTGGTAGCCTCAAGAACACTGGGGTTCCTGAAGTTCGCTCTGACACCTTTAACACTCTGATGGACTCCAGCTCTAGGCCTGAGGCAATCACGCTTAGTGGCTTTGCAGGCAACAACGCAAAACAGATACTAATGAGAAGGGAAGCCCTATCCTCAGCTTCCCAGAAATATCTTACGAAGATTTTGGAGAGATTGAAGGCTTCATTATGCAGACAGTGGAGAAACAAAATACAAATCAGCAGTCATTTGAACATCCCAAGGAAGGTAATGTAATGGTATGATTAACACTGACGAGTACAGAATCAGAGTGCTGGGTGTGAAAGCTAGTTTACTACACAAGTTATGTAGCTATGAACAAGTCATTTAACCGTTCAGAGTCTCATTAGTCCCATATGTAAAATGGGGCTACTTTGAACACATAATATGCAAAACGCACTTAAAACTGTGCCTGCTATAAAGTCACTAAATAAGCATTAGTTTTCACCATTATAATCTCCATCGTTATCATAAATTCATCATCATTGCCATGATCACTATCATCCTTATCATTGCTATGTTGATATCAGCACCATCAGCATCCCTACCATCGTTGTCAGTACCCACAGAATGAGGACAGAGGAAATTTAAGTTACATTGGCATTATCGCCTCCACTTCATAGATGAGGGAAGCAGCATTGACCGGAAGCTTGCCTGAACCAAAGAGTTCAAGACTGGAGCTAGAAACTGAGCTCGGTTTTTTCATGTGCTAAAATCCAGTGCTCTTTCCAAAGAGAGGGTTGGTTGATACGGAGCAAAGGGCATATGAGAGAGCATCTGAATGAGGACAACCGTAAATACTGTAAAATTATATGTCCCCGTTAATTTAAGATATGGCATTATTACACAGTCGGTGGGTTTCCAAAGAAAGAACATGTTCCTAATTACTTGAATTTTGAGATTTAGTTTTTTATTTCCCGCCTATAGATTAATAATGGAATAAGAACAGACAAACTCTCTTGCATCTTTCCAGCTAACATTGCATTGTTAATGTCCCTGGTGACCCTGAATTGTCTCTGGATTTTCGGAGAGGCGAAACAACGTATCCACTTACTCTCCCATAACTCAGCCCGGACGAAAAACAAATAACTGGGTTGACGCATCTGTAGTGGTGTGTCGTGGGCAAAACAAGGAAGCAAGACAGTCCTGCTCTTCTATTTATGGACTATAAACCCTTTACGGTGGCATTGATGAAGGGTTTATAGTCAGTACACAAGCTGGTTACACCATAAATTGTAATGTTATATGATAAACTGGGACTTTATAGCAGTAGTAGATATCAAAGAAAAAAATGAGTTGGAGTCAGAAAGGCTCTATCATTGAAGATACTTGCTGCAAGTTTAAATATTCAAGCTTGCTTTTGTCTTCATTTCGTTCAAGCATTGGATAATTCATGTTCTTCAGAGTGGGGATTTATAGATTTACCTAGAGATCAACTCAGAGAGCAAGAGAGAGAGAGAGAGAGAGAAGGAGGGAGGGAGATAAGGTGCCCCGAATGGTGAATGGCATAGTCATGATGTGGGTGAGAAATAGAAGGGAAACACTGAATTATTCAAGCATCCGGGCTTTCAAGTTTCATACTGGCAGATGACAGGTAAGGCTTCCCCCCGGTTTGGTGCCTGCTAATACGGCACTGTCATAAGACATCTTGGTTACTATATCGAGAAACGGAAAATATTTACAAGGGAAATGTGTTGAACATAGCTTAATCGCCTCTAGTTTACATTAAAGCTAAAAGCAGTAAAATGTCAACAAATGTTAATTTCCCGGCCTCTCTAATGGGCACATACTCCTTCAGTTCCCAATTCTGTCCTTATTCATTACCGAACCGAAATTGCTAATATTTACTTATTACTTATTTATATTTTCATTTGAAAGTAAAAATAAGCTCATTTGCCATAATAACAGCTTAATATTTCCAGTGCTAAGAAACTGTCTTTTTAAAGATTTCTATTAATGGCCTCTCGAAGAAGAAATCAGAGAGTTTTCACTTTTTGCATATGGAGTCTGAGGAAAGTATCATTAACTTACAACATCACCATCATTCACTATGGTGCTTACTTAGTGCTCTGGAAAACAAGGTGCCCTGAATTCCCAGAGAGAAGGAATGGCTTGATATTGGCTGAGGGCTAAAAGCAACCTGCCAAGAAGGAGAGCTCAGAACATCCATCCCGGAGTCTGGGAGTTCAGCCTCCCCTCGAGTTGGCAAGCCTGAGATTATTTGGGGTTGACCTGCTGGAACGTCCCCAGTAACTTGGCCAGAGGTGGGAGGAATTGCCTTCTCTGAGCTAGGGGGCCCAAGTTCGGCGAGCTGTGAGTGCATGCTCTTGGGCAGATATCAGACGCTGAATTTTTATCGATTACTTGTACCTGGAATCTTAGAGGCCCCGAGATGGATGTTACCTCTGTGCTCCCAATTTTCTCAAAGACCTTCCACGGACTGTAAGCTGGAGATCATCCTCCTTGACCGTGGCCCCATCCTGACTTCCCTATCAACAAGCAGCTTTGGCCAATAGCTCATGCTTGTCCACAGTGATCCTCCCAACGCAACCAGTGCTAGACCAACCAAACCCCCCCCGTTTTTCTGAGACCGAGGGGCTTCCTAGGACAGGAGACTTGCGATCTTAAATGCAGAAAATTTCCAACAAATCGTGATGTGTCGGTCAGATGTTCCTAGTGCCCCTGAATTCCCAGGAGTGGGTGGGATACAGAATTCCAGTGGCTGTAGGAATCTGCGTGAGGCTCAGACGGCGTGATGAGGAAGGAGCACAGCTACCTGTAAGGAGGTGAATCTGCTACCTGCGGGTGGAGGGTGAATACTTAGCTGGTGGGGTCCAGAGCAGGGAAGGGAAACCAGGACCCCCTTACACAACAGACCTGATTGACAGGAACTGGCTGGCTGGCTGGCGTTCTGTGTTGGGGAGAACCCTGGAGCTATTTAACAAAAGAAATGTGAATGATAGACTTCAGAGACTTGCGAAATGGTAGCAGTGAGTACATCACTGACTATCCGGATGTGGATGAGAGAGATTACTGACCACAAACTGGACGTAATGAACATGTACACACTGCTTTAAAATGAACTTAAATAAACTAGAATCAGTCACAGCCAGTGCAGAAAAATGAGAAAACACACACGACTTTGATACAGACGATGCTATGTCCTTTTTTCTCTGCATAAATACATTCTAAACAAATAACACCGTTTGTGCTGTTTGTCAACCTATTTACTTTGTTTGTCTTGTTTTCTGCAGAAGACAATATTGTTGAATAATATCTCTGTCATTAAATACCACTCTGCAGTTTTATTGCAGATGGCTGCGGAGTGCCTTATTACACAGGGTATGCCCCAAAACGGCTTAAAACCTCTCCCCTCGTTAGACATCTGATCGCTAACGAGCACCCATTTTTGACCTACAAACATAGCAGTTTCATATGATTCAACCTAATGACACATTTGCTCCTACCCCAAACTAATAAAACACTTACTGTATGAACAACAGCCAGGTACACACTGGAGGCTAGGATTTGCACATTTCCCTGGGGATGGCTTTAGCAGAAATTCCAGAAAGTGAATTTGCAAATTCTAAGGATCAACTTTAATCCTAAGGACAACACACCCCCTTTCATCGCTGGAACAGACCTGCAGGTTTGTCCAGCACGCATTGTCCCTGAGGCTTTGGTGACTTGTTCAGAGCTGGGGACAAGGGACAAAGCACCAGGGCCAACTCCTTCCAAAGTTACCCCTTATAACCAAAGGGCGGTCCTAGCATGCCGCCGAGGGCCAGGCCTGAAGGAATCAAAGCACCTGATCTTCTCACCAGTGAGGCAGATCTGATGAAGGTAAGGATAAGCACCTGTGTGCACACCAGTTGGAGATTGAGGCTGAGTAGCAAGGGCCTGGCTGGCTCAGGCTGTGATGCAGAATCAGAATGAAGTCCTTCCAACTGCAAACAGCTATTCATGTTCTATCTTCATCAATTCATTACTTTACCTCTATCTATTAAGTTAGGGCACAAAGAGTGCCTAACAAGGTTATTTACACTGTTTTACTGTTTTCACTTAAATAAATGCATTCAAAAATATAATATTTTTCTATCAATACCCAGAAAGCCACCATTTCTCTCATGTATAGTTCAACATGATTAGGTTTTTAAGTTGATCCAAAGGCCAGCAAAAACCATCCTAATTATCAATAGGACATAGCACGATGAACTCTTCATGCAAAAATATTCTGAGGTCACTTTTCATTCTCCTACCTTTTAAGAAAAGTAAAATCTGATGAACATGGGTTTTGTTTTAACAAAACTGCACACTACAGATATTTAGAATTGAATTATAATTACAGTAACTGCCTTGGAGTTTCCAGCTTGGAAGAACTCGTGCAGCCCAAGGGTGAAGCATTATTAATAATTGTGCCTTGCCTAGCTGCGGAACTCTAGACTCTGCAGACAACCCACACTTTGCTTACTTCCTTTCATTCTCAGGCAAGCAGGTGTGGGTTGGCAAACTGGCCGGGCGCACACAGGGAGGGCAGGGCTGGAGAGAGAGAAGCAGGCCACTCCTGACCGGCGGGAGGAGGGGTTAACAAGCAAGGGGACTTACTCCTGAGGCTTGTTCTCAGAGCTGCAAGACCAGAGAATCTCTGCACCTGCGGCCGGAATGCGAAGGAGTTTCCAGAAAGATCCGAGCGGGGCTCTACCACGTCTACGGTGGGGAGGGTCCCCACGACGCCTCCCTCTCCAGACCGCTTCCCTGCACCGACTCCCGCGCCGGGGCCAGGAGCGGAGCCCACGTTCCCCCACCGCCCAGGCCCGGCTCCCGGGTCACCGGCTCGTGCCCTCTGCCTGACCTCCTGCATCACTTTCCCCGGGCGCCCACCGCTCGGCGGCCAGCTCCGGCTTTGCAGAGGGCCACTGAGAACTCTGGCTTCTCCTCCCGCTCGCGCGCCCCGCGTGCCCGCCGCCAGGCCCTGGCTCAGCCAGCCCTCCCGCCGGCTCTCCCAGCGGGGCTCCGGCCTGCCAGGC